>BPLS01010186.1:0-10700 GCA_019656275.1 Rhododendron kiyosumense | reverse complement strand
CATAATTAACCAATGTGGGACTAAGGAATACAAGGCATTCCTAACAATTCTCCACCTTGACTTGAATTCCACTGAACCAAATCACCAAATATAGCTCTCCCCTTCTAACCTCTCACTCGCCAAATGCCCCCGAGGGGCGATCAACTGCAAATACCAAGCAAGCCCAAGCAATGCTTGAACTTGGCAACCGGAACTGGTTTAGTCAACATATCTGCTGGGTTATCTGCCGTACCCACTTTCTTCACCTCAACTTGCTTCTGTGAGATGATATCCCGAACGAAGTGATACCTGACATCGATATGTTTGGTCCTCTCATGATACATAAGATTTTTAGTCAAGTGTATAGCATTCTGTGAATCACAAAATACTGAACTCACGCCCTGTGCAAGACCAAGCTCACAAAGCAAACCTCTCATCCACAATGCCTCCTTCACAGCTTCAGCAATGGCCATATACTCCGCTTCTGTTGTAGACAGCGCGACTGTAGCCTGTAAAGTAGCTTTCCAACTAATTGCACTTCCGGACAGAGTAAAAACATAACCTGTCAGAGACCTCCTCTTATCGTGGTCACCGGCAAAATCCGAATCAACATAACCAACAGCATGATCACCAGAATTGGCAACCCCAAATAATAAACCAACACCTGCAGTTCCGCACAAATACCGTAGTATCTATTTCACAGCCTCCCAATGTGCCTTTCCTGGACGCCCCATATAACGACTAACGACACTAACTGCATGTGAAATATCAGGACGAGTACATACCATAGCATACATAAGGCTCCCAACTGCGCATGAATATGGAACCTGAGACATATACTTCACCTCATCCTCCGACTGTGGTGACAACTCAGCTGAAAGTCGAAAGTGTGCTGCCAAGGGGGTACTGACTGGCTTCGAGTTCTGCATGGCAAAGCGCTCAAGCACTTTTAGAACATAAGACTTCTGATTCAAAAATAATTTGCCAGCTACTCGATCTCTGCAAATCTCCATACCCAAAATACGTTTTGCCACACCCAAATCTTTCATCTCAAATTCACCACCTAACTGTTGTTTCAACCTATTGATTTTTGATACACTCTTGGCAGCAATAAGCATATCATCAACATACAACAGTAGATAAACAAATGAACCATCTGGAAGTTTTCGAAAATACACACAACTGTCATACTCACTCCTAGAATATGACTGGCTTATCATAAAAGTATCAAACCGCTTATACCACTGCCTAGGGGATTGTTTGAGGCCATACAAAGACTTACGAAGTAAACAAACGTGATCCTCCTTACCAGAAACAACAAATCCCTCAGGCTGACGCATATAAATCTGTTCTTCAAGCTCGCCATGCAAAAATGCAGTTTTGACATCAAGTTGCTCTAACTCAAGATCATAACATGCAACAATAGCAAGTAAAGTGCGAATGGAACTATGTTTTACAACTGGTGAAAATACCTCATTGTAATCAACACCCTCCTTCTGGCTGTATCCTTTCGCTACTAGCCGAGCTTTGAACCGAGCATCTTCTACCCCTGGAATACCTGGTTTGCGCTTGAAGACCCACTTGCACCCAACAATCCTCTTCCCTTTCAGCGGTTCTACACTCCCATGTCTGATTCTTCTGAAGAGACTCAATCTCCTCATTCATAGCAACAAACCACTGTGCAGACTCAGTGCTCGAAACAGCTTCTGTATAGCTGGAAGGCTCCTCATACTCAACTGTCTCAGCAACTGATAAAGTATAGGCCACCATCTCAGAATAAGCCGAATACCTTTCAGGAGGCCGAATCTCCCTCCTTGGCCGATCTTTAGCAATAGTGCGTGGTTGCTCAACTAACGCATCAACCTCTGTGTCTGAACTCTTGAACTCCTCTTCAATTGGCTTCTCAATGTGCTTCTTCCCTGAGTCGGAAGATTCACTCAAAAACTCCACCTGCTTTGGAACACTCTGTTCCTGAACTGTAACATCAACCTGCTTAGACCCCTTAATCAGATAATTTTCATCAAAAGTCACATCCCTACTGATCAAAAACTTCAAATCATCAGAGCACCATAACCTGTACCCTTTGACACCTGCTGCATAGCCCAATAAAATACACTTCTTGGCCCGTGGCTCCAATTTACCCTCATTCACATGAGCGTAAGCTGGACACCCAAAAACACGCAACACAGAATAATCAGCTGGATGACCTGACCATACCTCAAAAGGAGTCTTACACTCAATAGCAGTCGACGGAGACCTGTTCACCAAATAGCATGTCGTGGAAACGGCTTCAGCCCAAAATTCTTTGCCCAATCCGGAATTGGACAACATACAACGTGCCTTCTCCAAAAGAGTCCTGTTCATTCGTTCAGCTACACCATTCTGCTGAGGGGTTTTTCTCACTGTGTGATGCCTCACAATGCCCTCATCACTGCAGAACCTATCAAACTTGCCAAGACAAAACTCCATACCATTATCAGTTCTCAAACGTTTTATTTTCTTACCAGTTTGATTCTCAATCAAAGTTTTAAACTGTTTGAATGTATTAAAAGTGTCACTCTTATGTTTCAACATATACGCCCAAACCTTACGAGAGAAATCATCGATAATACTCATAAAATATCGAAAACCACCTTTAGAAGTTACCTCTGCGGGACCCCAAAGATCCGAGTGAAAATAATCCACCGTGCCTTTGGTGCGATGAACAGCTGTACTGAATTTTACCCTGCACTGTTTGCCGTAGACACAATGCTCACAGAAATCCAGCTTCTCAGTTTTTTGGCCACATAGCAAACCCTGTTTGCTCAAAACTGTCATCCCCCTCTCGCTCATATGCCCAAGGCGCATATGCCACAAACGAGTCAAGTCTGAATCTGAAACCTTTGATGAAGCAACCGTTGCTGCAGCACCTAAAACTGTACTGCCCTGGAGTGTATAGAGGTTACCACGCTTCTGACCCTTCATCAGTACTAATGCACCCTTAGAGACTTTCAAAACTCCACCTTCACCGAGGAATTTGCAACCATGAGAATCAAGAGCACCCAGGGATATAAGATTTTTCTTCAAATCTGGAACATGTCGAACCTCAGATAAAGTCCTAACAATACCGTCATGCATCCTAAGCTGAATCGTTCCTGAACCAACAGTTTTACAGGCCATGTTGTTGCCCATCAAAACTGTACCACCATTGACCGTCTCATAAGTAGAAAACCATTCTCTATGCGGACACATGTGGTATGAACATCCAGAATCTAGAACTCACTCGGTATTAGAGCGAGAATCGCCCTCTGTAACTGATAACACATTATCTGACTCATCTGAACTTTCAGCAATTCCAGCAATTACTTTACCCACTTTCTGGTCTTCTTTTTCCTTCTCCTTGAGCTTTAAACAGTCACTTTTCCAGTGCCCAGGTTTCTTGCAATAATTGCACTTTCCCTTCTTCTTACCTGATGACTTGGATCTCCCCCTATTACTCGACTCCACCCTTTCTGTTGTTCTTCCCCTAACAAACAAACCCTCCGCATGTGCATCACCCTCACCTGACACTTTTTTCCTCAATTCTTTCGAATATAGGCTGGCCTTAACATCCTCCATGGATATCGTGTCTTTGCCATACAATAGGGTTGTAACAAAGTGCTCATACGAAAGTGGTAAAGAACATAGCAAAATTAGGGCTTGGTCCTCATCCTCAATTTTACTATCAATATTTTTCAGATCCATAATAATACGATTGAACTCGTCTAAATGATCTTTAACAGGTATACCTTCTCGCATACGAAACGTATAAAGACGTTGTTTAAGATATAACCTGTTGGTGAGCGACTTCGTCATATATATGCCTTCTAACTTCAGCCAAATTCCTGCTGCTGAAGTTTCTTCTTCCACCTCGCGAAGAACGTCATCTGCCAGACTCAACTGAATAGAACTCAAAGCTTTGGCATCCGTATCATCCTAATCTTCCTCTTTGATTCCAGAACTAGTCTTGCCTAACAAAGCTTTGTGCAATCCTTGTTGGGTTAACAGAGCCTTCATCTTTACTCTCCAAAGACTGAAACTGCTGCTCTGCCCATCAAACTTCGCAATCTCGAATTTAGCCGCCATAGCCACAATCGGAAACGAAACCCTAGATTTTTCAACCTCAGGCTCTGATACCAGTTTGTTGTAACGAACGCTATGAATGCAAGCTAAGAACGAGAAATTGAAAAACTAAACAAGAAATCACAAAGACACAAGATATACGTGGTTCCCCAAGATGGGTACATCCACGGGCGAGGAGAGAGAGGATTCACTAACCAACGTGAAGAAGAAATACAAAGAGCCGGCTGTAATCCGTAACTCTAGAAAGGCCACAAATATGAAAGCCCAAAAAGATACTTTAGAAGTTCCCCAAAAGCCCTATTTATAATAGGCTACAAAAACGGGAACAACATAATTAACCAATGTGGGACTAAGGAATACAAGGCATTCCTAACAAAGAGTGCATATACTGGTCAAGAAAAATTATAAAGATAATATTGTGTAGTGGACAATTAGTGAAGTTTTTTTCTAATCTCCCCACCATTTTTATATAACAATTAACAAACACCATGTGGAGGCTAACCCTAATCCCTCACATGCCAAGTTGCAGCATCCACTTTGCTTCCACACTATAAACTTCAATATATTTTCTATCATCACCATAAACTTATATTACCTCCGTCCCAAAATATTTGTCCGTTTCGCAAAACGATGACTCCAACGTTTTGGGACGGAGGGAATATATATAATCACCCACATCATTTGACTACGAATATACATGTCCTTGCCCAGACATACCTGAAGCTTTTGCTACACCTAACTTTCCTCTAAACCTTTCCCCATCTCTCAACTCTACAGACAATCACCATCAATGGCTTTCACAAGCTCTGATCTCAGATCATCAATCTCCTCTGCAAAACTATCCAACCTTGGATCAACTTCATCTTCATCAATTACCCAGCAGATTCCGAAACCCTGCAGCCTCTCTTATCCGCTTTCCTCCTCAAATGTGAAGATCTCAACAACCACCCATCTAGGCTTCTCAGCCGCAGGACCCTCCAGTAGGCTCACCACCAAAGCATTCTTCTTCGACTGGTTCAAGCCCAAGCCTTATTGCTCAACACCCAGTAAGTACTTTTTTCCACAATACTTTTTTTTTTTTTTCGGGAATAACGTATATAGAATGCAGCGTGACAGTATTAAATAATTGACATCCGATCAATATAATATTTTTTTTTGACGTGGGCGATGTTCTTGACGTGCTCTAATTGTATTAGAGATTTGGTGAGAAAAATACAAAAATGAGTAATTTTAGTTTTGTTTCTTTTTTTGATCTTGTTGTATTTTTAGGTAGTTCACTTCTTTTTTTTTCCACTGTGGAAAACGCAAAAGATAACTCTGATCATCAAATTAGGCATCGATCCAGATCATCGGATTAGGACCGATAAGGACCGTCCAGTCAGTCAATTCAAATTCAACTTGAAAACCAATGATCCAACACCAGTTGCAGTCATCACAACAGAGCTGACCAGTGGCATAACCAAGAATAACAAGTAGTGGGGCACAATAAAGACACAAACTTAGGGATAACCCGTAACAAATGATACCGCAATTTGGACTTTCGTCTTAAAACAACTTGCAAAAAATAACAGACTCATCAACCGACAACGAAGTTATACCTTTACATCAAAAATAGTAACAAAACCATAATAGAACTTGTTAGAACTATAGCTCATATGTTAAGTACGAAGAGATACTAAAGAATTCTAGAAAAAAGACCAGATACTGGAGTGGAATGAGTGAAGCGACGGCACTTGGCCCATCGCCAATGTTTCAGTGAAAGTAGATTGGGCCTTCGGCCTAGGTGTTCCATAATTGGGGGGTGCGGGGGGCAACGCCTCCCACGGTACGGTTCGTATAGGGGTATTTTTGAGATACAGACCAAATACCATATTATAGTTAGAATAGAGTAGGTATAAATACTCTATGTTGTACACTCTATTTTGTTACTATGACAATAAAGAACAGCAGACGCTCTTGCTCCTGTAGACGTACCCGATTTTGGAGAACCACATATATCTCTGTGTTGATTTCTTTACTATTTTATACTCGTGATTCATGTGTTTGTGACAATCCTAAAGGCAGGCTTTACAATAGACGACGATGAGGTTTTCGTGTTATGAAAGCTTTTCATACTAGTGTCAAGCTCCGACAACCTGCCTCGAACGAGGGCCTCTGGACTAGGATGGTTGCGGATGATGGGAGCCTTGAGTTTCACATTTGAAACTTCTCAAGTCATTTGTTCTCTGTTAGTGAGTGCGGTTGTTGGGAGAAAATGAATTTTTAGTTACACTTTCAAGTTAGTCACGAGGTAAATTCTTATAAAATAAAATTAAAAAGAAACCTTCAAATTTGAGGTGGGGCTCGTGCCTCCACGGGTCCTAGCTTGAATCCGTTATTACAGTTGGCCTTGACTTTTCGGGACTTAAAGCGACCGCATCTTGAACTTTAGCTCAGGGAGCTCAAGGCCAACTCTGTCACCACATTCTGGATTCTTTTCCCAAAAAATGCTCTTGTTTTTAATTTTTTTCAGTTTGATTCTGTATTATCCATCCTGATCCTACTTAAATATTTCTGTTGTTTCAGCCAAAGTTCAAGAACTGAGCGTCTACGAGATGAACGAGGGAGACCGAGGCAGCCCGGCGTACCTCCCACTGAGTCAGAAAACGGTCCACTCGCTGGGCGACCTGGTCCCCTTCAGCAACAAGCTCTACACCGGCGACCTCCAGAAGCGGCTGGGGATCACATCAGGGATAGCCATCCTCATCCAGCACGTGCCGGAGAAGAACGGCGACCGGTACGAGGCCATATACAGCTTCTACTTCGGGGACTACGGGCACCTGTCGGTCCAGGGCCCGTACCTGACCTACCAGGAAACGTTCCTGGCGGTCACAGGCGGGTCCGGGATATTCAAGGGGGCGTACGGCCAGGTGAAGCTGCAGCAGCTTGTGTTCCCCGTCAAGTTGTTCTACACGTTCTACTTGAAGGGTATTGAGGATCTGCCCGCGGAGTTGACCCCGAAGCCAGTGGCGCCGTCAAAGTCCGTCGAGGCGTCTCCGGCTGCGAAGGCTACTAAGCCCGGTGCCACTATCAAGAACTTCACTAACTGACGAGGGTTTGAAAACAATCCTTCTAGAACCACAAACATAAATACAAACGCAAACTCTCTACGGATGAATTTATGTTTGTTTTAGTGTATGGTCTTTGTGGTACTAGCATTTTTCGATGGGAAAATAGGGGATGTGGGGTTGATTTTTTTTTTTTTGAACAAATGTGGGGTTGAATTTGAGCAGTTCAATTTTTGGTCTTTAGTCTGATTTTTTTTTCCTAAATTAGCTTAAGTCGAAATGTTTTTCAGTTGCTGTTCACTTGAAATAGTTGCCATGAATAAATACTTTTTGGGGTTTTGCAATAACTAATGGTCTCAATGGTGGGAAAAAAATTAAATGAGGTTATTTGTAACACTTATCTCATACAGGTACATGGGATTGACCTTGAGGATATTGAAGATAATGGTTGTTATCCAAAAAAGAAAAAAAGAAAAAATTCATCAATTTTAGTTATTTTAATTTGAGAGTACTTATGGGTACTTTAAATTGGTGATTAGCTATAAGCCTATAAAGCCCACACACGGGTTACCTTTTCTCTCCTCTTCTTTTTTTTTGGTTTTTGTAAAATGACTAGCGTATTGCCCGTTCGATACACGGGGAGGGAAAAAAACATCAGTGAGAACTCTTTTTTCCTTTTATCTTGTATATCAATGGATCGGCACTTATTAGTCTCGGAATTTTTTCTTTTTTCTCACAAAATAATTTAAAAAATTCCACAACAATAAAAATATATATATATAAAAAATAAAGAAAAGAGATAGGGTAAACTTTAATTGGGACATATGGAGGACCTTTCAAAAGGAAGAATATTTGATTCAAACACATTGGGGCTTGGTGAGTCAAAGTTTTAAGGATGTCTTTATAATACTTTTTTTTTTTTTTTTTGATAAGATGTCTTTATAAAACTTGCTAGTACTAGAATAATTGCTCTCCTCTTTGATTTTCGGATTATTCTGGGGATTGAATAAAACGCAACACAAGCAATACTACGGGGTAATAGGTATTGGTTACGTAAACATAGTAATGAATTGACTCGCTGTTCTTTTGAGCGATGTCACCAATTAACATCCACACTACACCAATTGTTTGGGCCTTATCCTAGGCCCGTTTGGCCCACCTATTCACTTGCCAAGAGGTGGGCCTTTTATCTTTGACCCAACATATCGCAGCCCATTCGGAATTAAACAAGCTGTTAATTAGTTTTCAGCCCATCAGAATGCGAAGGTGAACTAGGGACGCTCCTTATGCGTTCAGCCCAATAAGGCCTTCGTCGGCCTTCCACTTCCACCAATCGTTTTTGTATTTCACACAAACACCCCCAGCGTGTGGGACCCACTCTTAGTCCTATATATAGTACGTGAGTGTATGCGTGTATTTGCGTGTGTGGTGTTATAGCATTGTCTTTTTGTTATTTGAGATATGTTCGTAAATGGTTTTGTAGTTTCATTTTATGTTGTACGTACAATTGTACAAAGAACATAAGCACTTCATTTTCATTCTTGTACACAGTCATGGGCCTCATGGCAAGTACAATTCGAAAGAAAGCTAAAAGTCTATCGAGAATTTGAGATTGTGCTTCATATATAGTTTGCTCCAACTGAAGCAAATTTCTAGGTCCATGTCTAACTGCGGACTGTCATTAGCATTTTTCCTCTGACAAACATTTTCACCTTGGAAAAACACTAAGGGTTCGTTTGAATGTGGCATAAGGATTGGGGGTATTATTTATGAAGGAGGATAAAATAGTAGAGGATATTAGCTAATAAGGGATGACCTACATTGATGTAATATTTATAGAATGGGGATTAAATAGTAGTTGGTTTGAATGAGATATTAAAAATGGGAGATAAAATAGTAATTGGTTTGGATGAAAGATAAAATGAGGGAATAAGGTTATTTTGTAGTTAAAATAGAGGAGGAGGGGGTATTATTTCGGCCTTATCCTGGGAAATTAACTAATAACACCCTAAAACTCACCATAAATAATTCCCCCGCAGAGGATATTAGCCGGGACAAGAGAAGAGGGGGGGAAACCTAAATACCCCTACGTTTTTGGGTTGCCAAACCAGATTATAAACTTGGGCCCACGATCTTAGGAGGGGGGAAAACCAATACTCCTTCTCAATATCTCACCCAAATGAGCCCTAAAGGTAAGCAAGATTTTGAGAACGCCATGCAAATAAGAGTGCTTAATCATTTGTTTACCCGACCATTGAAAATTTCGGCGCACACAAGAAACTTGACGAGCCAAATAAAAATGGTTTGATCGGATCCCATTTTTGGACTAGAGAAAGACGTGTATGATGATCAAGGCATCACAGCATGCAGTGTCGGTCACGACGTTTGGATTGTCCAAATCCGACCTCAAGTTTAGTTGCCCGCTTATTATTAAGTCATAAAAAATTAAAAACAAATAAGGCAAAAAAATCAAGGTCACAATGCTTTTAGTTTGAATTCTATCAAAAAATTAAAATTAAAACGAAATTCAAGTTGTAGTTCTTTATGATTTAGCATGATTCGATTCAAAAAAAATTTGATGGGTTTCTATTTATTTTTACATGGAAATTTTTTTATTTTTGAGTTGCCCTAGCCCGGGGGTTGCCCAAACCAACAGTCTTGCGGGGCTTATCCTGGAGCCAACCCTGACAGCAGGAAGCTCCGGCACAAGAGTTAATTCGTTTGATTGGTAGGTTTGCTTCTCACACAATTGATCAGGGTCGATTGTTGGGGTCAATCTCAAGAAAGAAATTTCTTGTGAATCGAGGAGTTTAGTCAAAGTACGCGTAAGTTGACCCGGACACCCTTACCGTCGAGGAGAAAAAACATCACAGCAGGACCCGGTCCCTAGGCTATATAGTAGGAGTATCAATTTCGAAGCAGATAGAGCTGGACTGTAGCCTGTAGGTGAAGATATCACTCCAGATGTAAATGCTTCTCTATCTTTAATATTGAGTAACTTTTACCAAAAAGAAGTAGAGTAGTAAATAAGAAAGATCAGAAACATGAAAGATCAGAGGAACGAAAAAGAGGAAAAGAGCAAACCAAAATAGAGCATGATAAAGATCGTGCAAAGAGCATGTATATATGGACAAAATTAACACCAAAGAAGACCAGACCAGACCCATGAAAATATTGTGGAGCATGTGTTTGTTGGCTGGTCTGAAAGGGAAAAGAAGAGAACTTTGGGTGAAACCCCAAATGCAGAGAGGGGAGTTGGTGAAAGTGGTAGTCGCAGTGGTAGTCGTCGAGACTGTGAGCCAGAGAAATACTCACTCATCAGAGAGAGAGCGAGCGAGAGAGTCCGGGTCCCCGGGATATCTGTAGCAAAAGTCCAAAAGGGGGTGACGAACAGAGGAATCTGAGACTGGACAGTACACATGCCTGTGATATCAGCAGTGACTGAATTCACTTGAACAACACCGGGGCCCTGGCCCTTCTATATGGTGCATCTCTCTCTCTCTCTCTCTCTCTCTCTGCCTCTGATCTCAGCAGTGACTGAATTCACTTGAACAACCCCCGGGGCCCTGGCCC
>BPLS01010152.1:0-10790 GCA_019656275.1 Rhododendron kiyosumense | reverse complement strand
AAATCCCAACCTTGGATTGATCCTTCAGGGAGATTCGAATACCAGGTAAATGCAGAACCTTCAAGAGATTGCACAAAGAGTTGTAAACACAAGGCTTCATTCTGTGCTATTGGCCCGCATTGTGAGAGAAAATGGGCAATATGTTCTCTAGGATCTTCGGTTCCTCCAACCATTTTGAATTCAGATTAGGAGAAGCCAGGTGGGAATGGAACGGTATCCACCCATGCTGGATAGGGTTTTGTGATCATTCGAAAGCCTTCGTCATCCTTTTCTTTAGCCTTCTTTACTTGTTTCTTCACCATGTCATCAATCATGGCCATGAGCATTGGGTTCACATTACTGCTCATTGGGTCAACGAAGAAATGTTCGTTGTCCCAGTAAACTTTGTTTTTGGGACTTTGAATGATCCCTCCTCAAAGGCAGATGCTTTCTGTTTGCCTTCTATTACTTGGGCTTGCAAACTTTTGATCTGTTCCACTAGATGAGAAATTTCTTGGTCCCTTTTTGCTAGCTCTTCTTGCAGCGAAGCTACCTTCTCCTCCAACAGCTAGGGGTTTGAACTTTCTTCATCACCCATTTCCGTCACCATCACCGAAACGGCTTTTGTAACACTTCTGGGCTTCTTACTTGTGGAGGATGATGATTTACTGCTCGTGGGGGATGACGAATACACTGAGACAGAGTCATCCCCTTCGCTTATATTTAATCCCTTTGGTTGTTCTTGCTTGACCATAGACCTTGTTACTGTCCCTGGCATAGGCATCAAGGTAGCAGTTCTCTTTGCTTGTTCGACCAATTTGGCAAATTGTTCCTCCATAGTGGTGGAAACAGAATCTCTCTCACCATCAGAAGAGTTCAACTCTGACTCACTTGATTCTGTGGAATACTCAAGCTCGTCATTATAACTACCAAGAGCCTTTTCAATTGCTCCCATAACGTTGGCTGCTACAGACTTCTGTTCTCCCTTTTTGAGGGTTTTGCTCCTCCTCTGCCTCTGTCTCTTTGGGTTTGAGGCTTTAATGGGGATTTTTGGCCGAACCCCTATAAGCATGGAAGAGAACACTTGTGTCTCCTGGATTTTTAGGATTGACGCAACGTTTCTCAAAATTGGATTCATGAGTCAATAATTTGGCAAAGCCGTTAAATTGTTGGCTTTCGTTGAGCCAATGAATCCACCACTTTCGGTTGGGCTAACAAATTAGCATGATTTCGGGTTTGGCTGATCATCTCTTTGCCAATCTTTCGTTGAGCCAATGAATCCACCACTTTCGGTTGGGCTAACGAATGATTTTCGGGGTTAATCATCTCTTTGCCAATATTCTTGATCATGGAACACTTTTCCACAGACGCCCTCTTTTGAGCTTTTTCCGCAATCATAATGGAGTGCTCTGCCTGTATAATCAAAAGACCCAATGTACTTTGAGTTGTATGGGCCTTGGCCAGGATAACAGCGACTGCTATTGCTTCCTTAGCATCCTGGAAGTCCCACGAGCACCTTGTTTCTCTCGTTGCCATATATTGTTTGGGAGCCTTTAACAGATCTTCGACCACCTCTTTGAGGCTTTCAGCCTTTTGGAGTAGTGAAGTGCTATTGTTTGTTTGAGCTCGTGATAAGACAGCCAAGAGCTTTCGCTCTGGAGCCTCCCGATGAGCAGGCACTTCTGGTAAGACAGCCAAGAGCTTGCGCTCTGGAGCCTTCCAGTAAGGAGGAACTTCTCGTGAAACAACCAAGAGCTTGCGCTCTGGAGCCTTCCAGTAAGCAGGAACTTTTGGTGAAACAGCCAAGAGCTTACGCTCTGGAGCCTTCCAATAAGCAGGTGCCGAAGAGACTAACACATCCCTCCAAGATTTTTGAATCCCCATCGTAGAATTCATCGGTGTCTTCACAGCGAGTCCGTTGTTGGCCTTCATGATTGCAGCTTTCATAGTCGAATCTATCGAAGCAAGGGACACTGTTAGAATAATTAGTTTTATAGTTTGTTTTATTCTTCAAAAGATGGGAGGAGAATAGGTCCCACTGGGGCGTGCCAGAAATTTGTAGACATAAATTTTGAACTGTTGAATTTACCCACACTTCGAAATTTATATCTCAAATATCCACTGTTCAAGTGAACAGTGTTGATTGTGTATATGTAGGTTCCTATTTTCGATTTGGAATTCAAATCGTTAATTACATACTACAATAGTAAAACCTTCGATTAATGAAGAATAAAGAACAGGAAATAGACTAAAACAATTTAATTTTGCAGGTGGTAGTGAGCGAGTAGGTTGCTTGGTGATTGTAGATTATAGTGGTTTTGCTTGAATAGGGTATATCTTCTGTCTCTGTATATTTTCTACGTTGAGGGAGAAGAGATGTGTATAGCTTCTATGTTTGGGTGGAGAGTATGATGGTGAAGATTTGAGAGTTCTGAGGTCAATGTGAGATAGATGAGAGAGCGATCCCGTTCTTTGATGATGGACCTCATATTTATAGGGGCTTCCTTCATTAGATGCTTGACCGCCAAATAATTCCTTTGAATTTGAATAGTTGTTGCCAGAGGATAGGATGATATCATATCTTCTCAGTCTCTTTAAATTTTGAATGTTGGTTGCATCAGATGACATCCATCTTGTAATATTCTTCTGCTTCCACAAGAGTGTTTCTTGGGCTTTACATACCAATTTGAGACTATGTTAATCCATATTTGGTTTATAGGCCCTGCGAAATGCAGGCATACATGGTTAAACCGAATATTTGATTTGTAGGCCTTGCGAGATATGGGCTTACATGGTTCAACTGATTTGTAGTCCTGCTACTTCTTCCGCAGGCTCATATATTCGTTAGGCTTGTCGGGCCAACACGTGTTTGTTGATTCGCGAGCTCACTGGGTCAACATGCTTTTAGGCTCTTTATATGCCTTTTAGTCCGCAAGCCCAACATATGATATTCATCAATCTTTGGTTGAAATTTATGTGCCAACATGGTTCCATCGGAGTGACGTTTGATTTTGAATACCCATTTACATCCAATTGGTGTTTTTCCTCGAGGAAGATTAGTCAAAACCCAAGTATCATTATCCTCCAAGGCTTTAATTTCAGTTGCCATAGCATCCCTCCAATGAGCATGTTTCATAGCCATGGTAAAAGAAGTAGGTTCCTCCTCTAAAGAAAGGGCTGCTATGAAGGACATATGTGCAGTAGAGAATTTAGAGTAATTGAGATAATTGGACAAAGGAATGGGAGAACCTGGTGATACTTGTGCACTGGACTTCCTTGGAGGGGGTGGCAAGATGGTAGTAGAGCATTCATAATCATGTAAATAGGCTGGAACTTGACGAACTCAAGTGGATTGACGAATGGGAGGTGCCGTATCATTTTGCGGAGATATATTGGTCTCTTGGGACTGATTGGTCAACATGGGTGAACCATTGGAATTCGGAGATGCTATAGATAGCACTAGAGAATCAACGGTTTCAATAATAGAATGACTGGATGAGATTCAGACGGTGCTGATTGATTATAAGATGGAAAAACAGTTTCATGAAATGTGACATCCCGACTTGTAAAAGTTTTTCCATTTTCAAGATCATATAAGCGGTAACCCTTTTGTCCATATGGATATCCAATAAAGATACACTTTCGTGCATGGACATCAAACTTGTGACTATAATGAATATTGTGAGCAAAGCATAAGCAACCAAATACACGAAAATGAGAGTATTTGGGCATAGTGCCAAACAGAACTTAATAAGGAGATTTTCCAGACAAGACCGGTGTAGGAATTCTATTGATCAAGTAAGCAGCTGTTAGAACACAATCACCCCAAAACTTGAGTGGTAGATTTGCTTGAAATCGTAAGGATCGAGCGACTTCAAGTACACACCTTTTTTTGCGTTCAATCACTCCGTTTTGTTGAGGTGTTCCAACACAACTATGTAGATGAAGGATGCCATTTTCCTGAAGGAATTTTTGGACTTCATTGAAATGAATTCCGAACCATTGTCTGAACGAATGAATTTCACTGTTTTGTTGAATTGGGTTCTGACCATGACAATGAAATCACATAAAAATCGTTTTGCCTCAGATTTAGCACGCATTAGAAATACTCAAGTACATCTACTAAAATCGTCAACCACGCTTAAGAAGTAGTGAGCACCAATCAAAGGTGTATGGTAACCACCCCACAAATCAGAATGAATGAGATCAAGTGGAGCAACAGATTTAATATAACTACTAGGAAGCGGCAATCGAGTTTGCTTGGAAAGAGGACAAATGGAACATAAGCAATCCTGGTAAGAAATTGCAGATTGCAACCTAGCTAAAATGCGCAAGCGAGCAGCAGAAGGATGGCCAAGATGCCAATGCCAAAGATCAAAAGAAGGCTTTTGGACTGAACTGGTGAAAGGAAAATGCTCATCATCTTTTTCAAAGATGTATAATCCGCCATGTGCTTTACCCCATCCAATCATTGTCCCTGTGCGACGGTCCTGAAAAACACAATGGGAAGAGAAGAATACGACATCACAATTAAGAGAAACAGTGAGTTTACTAACAGAGATGAGATTGTGTGAAAAAGTGGGAACACAGAGGACATTATGAAGGATTAGATTAGAAGTAAGATGCATGGTACCAAAATTGGTTACCGGAGTAGTGGAGCCATTGGCTAATCGAACTGGGTTTAATGCAAAAGAGAGGTGGCAATCATTAAATAATGAAAGAAAACAAGCCATGTGGTCGGTAGCACCAGTATCAATTATCCAAAGAGAGGTAGATGGTTTACCTGCAAGATGAGCACTTGGCTGCGAATTACCTATGATGGAAAGGATTTGTTGATATTGTTCTGGTGTGAATTGTGGTGGCTAGGCGACACAATAGGCTGCATAGGAAGAGAATGAGGAACCTCAACGTTGTGCGCTTGGGATGGAATTGTTGGACATGCTGGGTACCCATGTAACTTATAACATTTCTCTCTAGAATGTCCAATCTGGTCACAGTATGAGCACCTTGGGCGAATCTTTTTGTGAAACTTTTGTCCCCCATTAGGATGAGGAGCATTTGAATGGCCCTTATAATTTGCAGCAGCAGCAGTTGGATTTGTGAGCGAAATCTGTGGCCCAGAATTAGTGCTTTGATGATTAGCAATAGCAGCAATAGAATTCATGGATTCCATTGTTGGAATAAGAGCCCCACGTTGTTTCTCCTCTTGAAGGAGTAGGCTATAAGCCTTGTTCACAGATGGCAAAGGTTCCATTAGTAACATTTGGCTGCATACGCCAGTAAAAGAATCATTCAATCCCATAAGGAATTGAAGTAACCGGAATCGTTGTTGTAGATCAGATATTGCTTTGGCTACTCCACAAGTGCAGGAGGGAAGATTGGTAAGATGAGATAAAGCATCCCAGCAACTTTTCATTCTAGTATGATAAGCTGCGACGGATTGTTGGCCTTGATGGAGATTAACAATCTCACGTTGACGTTGAAAAAGACGTGGACCATTCCCTTGTGAAAATCGTTCACGTAGATCAGCCCAAATTTCTGCAGGAGTTTCCCCAAAAATAACACTCTCCCGAAGGTGATAATCAAGAGAATTAAGCAATCATGAGAGCACCATGTGGTTACAACGAACCCATGATGAACGATTGGGAGAGGAATCATTTGGCTTTGGTAAAGAACCATCAACAAAGCCAAACTTATTTTTGGCAGACAGAGCAACTATCATAGCACGCTGCCACGAGGGATAATTATCACCATTCAGAAGAGTTGAAACTAAAACTTGGCCTGGATTGTCAGAATGGTGCAAGAAGTGGGGATTATCTATGGATTCATGCTGGACAGGAGGGGTATTTCCTTGACTCTTTGGGGTAGAATCAGTTGAAGACATCGTGAGATGTAAAGAATGATGTAAAGAACTATATGGATTAGTGTAGCTCTGATACCATGTAAAATTCTGGAAGTTCTTAACATTTTATTCATCTTTGATCACTTTATATACAGAGTACAAGAGTATCAAATCCCCTAAGTCATGGGATTATGCAAGATTACAGCTAGCATGATTACAGAATTTACTATAAATGACTGAATGAATGGCACATGGACATATTGACCATGAGATGCTAAAATCATGGGCTAGAATATCTTCAGTCAAGGATATGACTGAATATGTACTTTCCTAATAGTCTTGACCACCACTACATGCAACAAGTCCAATCCCAACCAGCAACCCAGTCACCCACATTCTGCAAAACCTTTGCCCTCCATGAAATTTGCAGTCGGCATGACCATAGAGACTCCAGACCCGCGGCAGGCCAGGAGGGACCAAAGAGCCACAGTAACTATTGCCCCACCAAGGACTAATAGAACACAGACAGGCATCACCAGAAGGAAAAGTTCGATAGGCCTTTGTTCGCATGACTCGAACCTTGGACCTCTTGAACACCCAAATCACTTGGGAGTAAACCATGGACCACTAGGCTTACCACCTTGGTATAGAATATTATCCACTTTCACTTTCACTTTCACTTTGGAGATAAAACTTCCTCCATTTGCAACCGGAACTGCAAAATTGGAGCGAAAGGGTGGTGGCAATTGGTGGTTAAGGTTTCATAAGATAAATGTGAGCTGTTAGTCAAACCTAATAAGAAGTTCCTCACACGGTCAAGCCGGATATTAGATAACAGTCCTGGATACTACCTGCACCATCCCTGGAAAAGGAGCTCCATTGTTATATCTTGAATATGGTAACAAAAAAATAGCTGCAGCTCAGATTGCAGAAGCATTGACCAGAAGTTAAAAAAAAGGCTTGCAGAAGCATTTGAATAGAACGACATGACGTAGACCAGTTATTGGACAGCTATGGTAGTATTAAACATATAAGACAAGTTCAAACATATAACAAAAGTTCTCACTCAAACAGCTTAAAGGTCTAAAAAAAAAAACAGCTACACCCTGCATTAAAGTTCTTTTCAAGCTTCCTTGACTAAACTGCTTTTTGGACTGATTTTTTCAAGACAGTCTAAAAAGAAGTTTTGTCAGATAGGCCATCTATACAGGAAATACTTATTCGTGTGCTTCTTGTGGTAATATAACTCACGAATTGCAAAAGATAAAAATAAAACTCACGAGTTCAAAGAACACCTCTCAAAGTGATTACCAAGCTTCTCTTTCTACAATCTTTTGATCACTTGATAACAATTTAGAATATCCCAGAGCAAAAAAAATACAAATTAGAAAGAGAAATACCAAAAAGTTGAAATAGAACATAGAACCTGGGCATTCCTTGCATGGCACACACATAAGCATTCATACTATGATAAAATCACATAATTCCTTACCATCTAGGACTTGTTTTTTCTATCCCTCGATACAAGATTCTGGATCATCTTAAGATAATCGCTATCATCGATTAGCGTGGCCATGTTAGATGCATCTGCAGAGAAATTCCTATTGATCATTTCTTGTAAAAGTATCATAACCTTGTGTTTGTCTCCTCTATTCAAGAATGCCCGAACCACAATATTATAAGTAACATCATTTGGTGGGCACCCATCTCCCTCCATTTGCAAGAGTAACTCCTCAGCTTCATCCAAAAAGGCCTCCTTACAAAGTCCACCAATCAATGCGGTGTAAATTTTAACATTGGGTTTCAAACCTTTAGTAGAAATGGAACTAAAAAGTTTTCGAGCATCTTCAATTTTCCCAGCTTCGCACATGCCATTTATGAGGATGCCGTAAACAACAATATCAGGAGTTATACCCTGATCTTGCATTGAACGAAACACCTCTACTGCTTTGAAGATTTTGTGGTTCTTAAAGAAGCCATCTAACAAAACCGAGTAAGTTACAATGTCAGGTTTTGGACCTCTATGTATCATCTCGTGGAAAAAACTATCTGCAACGTCGCACCTTCCTATTGTAAATAGACCTCTTAACAAAGTGTTGTAAGTGACGACATCAGGTTTTAACCCTTTACAAGCCATTTCTAGGAAGAGTTGCATGGCTTCATATATATTCCTCCTCTTGCAGTATCCATTGACCAAAATATTATAGCTGTGTATGTTGGGCTCAAGGCCCTTATCCACCATGGAGTTGAACACTTCTTTTGCTTTGTCCAAGTGCCCTTGCAAACAATATCCGTCCATAAGTGCACAGTAAGTGACCACATTGGGTTCCTTACCTCTTCGAATCATGATTGTGAGTATTTCTTGTGCTTCTTTAGTTTTACCCTCTTTACAATGTGCATCCACCAACATACTATATGTCATAACATTTGGAAATATATTTTGCTCTATCATGTCGCTCAACATTCTTGTGGCATCCATTCGTCGACCAGACTTGCATAACCCGTCAATTACAGAAGTAAAGGTAACCACATTTGGCGTAACATCCCACTCTCTCATCTCTGACAATAGGCTCAAAGCATCATCTATATTTCCATCCTTACAAAGGTTGTCAATGATTGTGCTATAAATCACGACATTAGGCTTGTAGTGCCATTTTTGCATAGTCCGGATCAACTCTATAGCCATTGTAGTGTTTCCAAGTTTACAAAGCCCGTTTATGATGGTCCCGTACGTAACCTCATCAGGTATAATGTCTCCGTCTTTTGTCAACCTTATGAACAATTTAACAGCTTCAGCAGTGTTGTCTTGCAAAATATACCCATTTATTAGACTGGTGAAGGCAGCCGCATTGGCATTGTAACCACATTTGAAGAAGATACCAAAGATAGCAAACCCACAATCAACTCGATCCATGCGGCAAAAGCAGTTGATCAAAATAGCCTGCGTATACTCATCGATTGGAATTCCCAAGTCGCGGATTTGTCTAAATAAAGAGATTACTGTCGAATATTGCTTCATTTTTGTAACAGCAGTTAACAGCTGATTAAAATCGATGACAGAAAGACGAGATCGAATTTGGACCATCTGACGGAACAAACTAAGAGCATCGTCCAGTTTATCAAAACCCAATTTGTGCTTTTCGAGCACCAATTTCTGTATCTGTGTTGGACCCATCTTTGCAACGGTATCAGGAGCAAAAGGGTTTCTTAGAATTTGGGTGTGGCACAACGCTATATCACCACCCGTTGGATTAAATTTGAGGGAGAGAAGAAGAGTGGTACCTTTTCTTCGGTATTTTTTACAAGCCATTCTGGAGCTGGAAATCAAAGCAACAGCTGCCATTCAACGCGTCTTCGTCATTGAAGAAGTGGCCCTTCGTTTAACCACAGCGAAGAAAGAAAAGAGAGTGGAAAAGAGTACGAAAGAGGGCTTATATCATTTCAATCATCTAAACCTTAAGCGGATCCAAAAATAAATAAAATAAAATCACCTAAACTTTAAGTAATTTATTTTCTGTCTTTCATCCCCCAATCTAGTTTTTCTGAATATTTAGTCCCTTTAAAGTATCAGATTTGTTGCAATTATGCCAAGTCACAAACGATTATAATGCCAATTCCAAAAATCAAACCCCTCATTGAAACAAACTAATGGAAATGGATAGCAAATCTGGTTAGAGGCCCTTCAGTCCAAAGGTTGTGGTGCACACCCTAAAAAAGGGTGTACTATATGTCCAAATCATGTCAATTTGTGATTTTCATTATGTCAAATTTTGAGTTTTATGTATATATATTGTGCTAGTTACGACTTTGAATTATTCTACTTCAAAATTAACTTGTTGAACAAGTCATTAGCAAGTGTAGGTGCAGTCAAATCGTTGACTGTTGACCTGAGAAGACTTTTTGACCGGCCTACCACAGACCGACACGTGGCAAAGATTTGAGGGACAAAAAGATTGACCGGTTGACCCATCGATTTGGCAGAAGACCTATTGATGGGGCAATCCCAGGAGGACATGTAGGAGAAAGTCACGCAGCACAGGGACCTACACGAGATGGACCACGTGAGAAACGTGAGGAGGTCACGAGGAAGGTCCAGTGTGGAAGGAGAAAAAAAGTTGTGACTAGATAACCCACAAGAGCCATTGTGGTCGGGTCGTGGACCCTTCAAAGACAGATGGAAAAAGTTGTTATTAGATTGTCAAGGGTTCTTCTCTTGGTCGAAAGGCAGGACCCAAAAGAACCCCAGAGACAAAATGATCGCCGCGGATCGTGACCTTGCTCCTGCGGGAATAGGGGAGGATTTGGTGGCTTGGTGGCTTGGGAAGGAAGCCTCGTTGTGGGAGGGTGTGAGTCCACGGAGCTATCCCTTGGGGGATGCCCGTCTGCGACGACCCCTCCCCACCTGGAGGTACAGAGGGACACATGTCAAGATTTTATAGGAATGCCGTCATGGGCCTGACCTAGGCCTAGGTGCCCTATAAATGCCCCTGACATTCTCCCTAATTTGACAGAGCAGACTTTTTCTAGAAAGAGAAAGTAGTAAGTGCTAAATTTGAGGAAGGAGAACATTCTTCCCTAGAGAAACTGTAATCTCATCTGGTCTATTTAGGGAAAGTCTATCACTGCCTACCGCAAAAAGATGAGGGACCTACTGTTTTTGTCTCTTCTGTCCTCTTGCTCCTTCCTTCACCCCATTGGATCACTTCTCTCTTCCTTCTTCTAATCATCAACCAATCGCACCTCTCCAGCTCTCATAAATCTACACCTAAGCACACCTCACGCGAAACCCCAACCTACAGCAGGTTGCTTGCTTGACCGACCAGGTGTTAATAAAATTAAACTAAAAATGCGTCACAAGCGTAGGACTCTCGACCAGTGTAGCACAATAATTCCGGAAGTACCGGAGTCGAACCACAGAGACAGACGGACGGTGCTTACTCAAAAGTGTTGAATTCTAGTTTAATTTGGC
>BPLS01010149.1:0-11288 GCA_019656275.1 Rhododendron kiyosumense | reverse complement strand
TTGTGAAGCTCCTCACCCGACAGCACATGAGAACGAGCCAAGTGATCGAATATCACACCCTCTGTAAACTTAGATTTGATTCTTTTCCTAGCCAGGGATAAGGCTGTCTCACCCGTCTTATTGGCAATCCCACACTCAGCACTTCTTTGCAAAAACACTTTGCATGCATCAGCATGGCCTCCCTTGGAAGCAAGCATAAGAGGCATACCACCATCTTTGTACAGGATAATTACATGAAAGCCTATTTTCATGAGCGTAATTAGTGCAAGCAGGTCTCCTAATCGTGCCGCAAAGTGAAAAGCTCTGAATTCTGAGGAACCTATTAGCTTATCAGCAAGCAAAGCATCAAGCATAATTTCTTCAAACCGGTTCCTGTCACCAGCACGGGCTGTCTGTCCATCCCTACTTCTCACACTGAAGAAGCACTGGGTTACTAGTTCCAGCAACAAAGTGTAGCAGAGGGAACACTTATAGGTTGGTGGAGCAGATCATTTACTCTAAAAGAATTGCATGCCGAATAATAGAGACCACCGAAGACCCAAACCCACTTCTCTTTGCCAACTGCATTTCACTGTCTTGATAATCCATGAGCAGGCCCAAATCAGCACATGCAATGATTAACTCCAGGAAACAATCGGCCTGATCAGCTTTTGCAGAAATCATCAAGGGTGTGTCACCAGCCTCAGTCCTTGAATCAACTTGGCAATCGTGTTTGCATCTGTGACACCCTGCTTTCCGGTGGCCGGCGGTACTGCAGGAAGTAGGCTCCATCCGGACGGGAGGGGGCAAGTCATGGTTTATAAGAATAGATCCCTCCTACTTGTACAAGGCCTTTTAAAGCCGTGAGGGCGGGCCAAAGCGCATAGGTACTTCACAGTTAAGCGTGTTCATCCTGGGGTAGTCCAGGGATGGGGGACCTACTGGGAAGTCTTTGGGCTTTGGGCGTCCAAAGCGGACAATATTGTACAAAGATGGAGCGGGTTGTTACAGATGGTATCAGAGCCCCGCCCTGGGCAAAGTGGTGAGTAGGATGCGCTCTGCTACCACGGACCCCAGGGGAGGTTGCTGGGCCTGTACAACGAGGACGTTGCATCCCTAAGGGGGGTAGATTGTGACACCCCGCTTTCTGGTGGCCGGCGGTACTGCAGGAAGCAGGCTCCGTCTGGACGGGAGGGGGCAAGTCATGGTTTATAAGAATGGATCCCTCCTACTTGTACAAGGCCTTTTAAAGCCGTGAGGGCGGGCCAAAGCGCATAGGTACTTCACAGTTAAGCATGCTCATCTTGGGGTAGTCCAGGGATGGGGGACCTACTAGAAAGTCTATGGGTTTTGGGCGTCCAAAGCGGACAATATTGTACAAAGATGGAGCGGGTCGTTACAACATCTGTTTGAGAATGGCAACGCAACCCAGACTAGTAGCCATGTGAAGAGGCCGAGATTTGTATCCCTTCTTTGTTCTCATAGGAAACTCCACATCATCAGCACCAGCATCAAGGAGCACTGCAACAGCATCAGGGTTCTGGCAGAGTATGGCATGGCATAGAACGGTTTTGCCCTCTCATTTAACTTCAAGGGATGATGCTTTGTGCTGAAGTAACAGATGCAACATTTTCCCACTTGCTTCATAGTACTCAACGGCACACCAATGCCTCTCCTAAGCATGGACCGATCCTCAACTCCTCACCTGAGAAAATGTCCCATGACCAGGCTCCAAGCCTAACACAGCAATTGATTTTCGCACCTGCTTTCACTCATACGAGTGAAAGAAGAAACACATCGGATTTTATTATCTATCAAAAACATTTACTACTCCAATGTCTAAAAATAGAATTGTAGGAAGCTGAAAAAACTCAAGTCATTGTGCACAAGGAAAGCATGATGTTCTCTCTTATTCTTTGCCAATGAAATATTTGTTTTACAAAGCATGTCACTAAGTCGAACATAAACTCATCTGCAGTATGATTTTATCCCCTCTCAAGGGCGGAAAAAAGAAACACCAAGAGAACACTTTGGTACTGATAACATACAAAGAAACTCTAACAGCATAGGAGTGATGATCAATCAGCATGAAGAACACCTTACTTGCCAAATACATTGGTGCTGCAAGTGTAGATTATTTGAAGCATCCCAACATAATGGTAACCAAAGGTTAAAAGTACCGACAAGGAATCTGATACTAAAGAAAGATTCAACCAATTACCTCTAGCAAGTACTTAACCACAGACACTTGTTTGCTCACGACTGCAGCCACCAGTGATGTGCAATCAACATTAGCATGCAAAGCAAGCTTGACTGAATGCAACAGAACCCTATCCATGCAATTTATGTCCATTCCATTCTGTAATGGTATTGTTACACATATAATGATCTAAGTTTATACATAGCTCCCAAGTTAAAAACCTAGTGTTCATTCTGCCATAACATCCATACCTTGATTAAAGCAGTGACAACGTCAACAAATCCTCTGCAACTTGCAGATGCAAGCCCATATTGGGCAACCAAAGGCCCTGTCATCTCCGAGCAGCTCAACAACTCTACAGCTTTAGCATGTCCATAGAGGCAAGCTTTCAGTAAAGCATCTTCACAAGCTAACTGAGATGCCCTTGTCTTCATGTCAAGGAGGACACAATGACCTTCATGAGCAGCAGCAAGTGTAGCATATTGTAGTGGGCAGAAATATCCGAAAGTTCAGAAGGGTTAAAAGGGGTGATACTCGTCCAGTCATCTCAGTTCATCTACAAGTAAAGTTGTACCCTTATGCCCTATAACATTCATTTCCCGAAGGATTAGAGAGTTTCGGATGCTCTGCCGAGCTTCAGGGTTTTTTCCGAGTGTAGTGAAGCTCGTTTTGCTCGGCCATTAATTATATCGCTCGGCGAAGTTTTCTACCTTCGGCCACATACTTGCTCGGTAAGATTGACCTTGTTCGGAGACCGGTGTTCTACAACTTCTAGAAGTTTCCAATGATACGTGAGTTGTCTTCTTGATAACCCAAATGACATCTCTGAGTGATGTCACCCATCTGACATTGACTAACGCGGCTCACCAGTTCCCAAGAAGTGGCGTTCATTAAATGTCTCTGACTTATGACGTCATCCGAACGTGGCCGACCACGTGGGTGGCAGAACCAACCTGTTGAGCATCCAAACATCTTTGCCTATAAATAGAAGACAACCCCTCCTGGGATGAGGTTCAGATTCTTCTCAACTACACTTCTCTCCCCTAAGCATTTTTCTTACTAAACTTCTTTCCTCCATCTCTACTTATTGACTAGTCCGTCGAAGCTTCTTCCCAGAGGAACAACCCCCTCCGGTTCTGCAGGTACATGAAGATCACCGTCACTCTTCCCCGGTTCATCGAACGGAAGAAGAGGTTCAAGAAGGTCACAGAGAAATCAGCCTCCCACACATACCCTTGAAAAACTCCTAGTTAACATCGGTGCCTGATGACTGCAAAAGAAAAGGACGTACCGAGAGAGGGAACACATCATTGAGTAATGCCAATGGCTAGATGAGCTAATAAACAATTACAGTCATGAGGGGGCAATGTTTACACCCATTTTTGGCCAAAATTCAGAAAATCAATTTGTTGGTTAGAAGATGGCCTTGAATGATGGTTTCAGGCCTTGAAAAGCCTCATGATCGGTCATCCACGAAATCAGGCCAATTTGAAGGCCACTGATGGAGTTGAGTTTGCAAAGGCCTGGGCCAAATTAATGCCTAAGATTTCGTCATCACAAGACCAAGCCCAAGATTGGCCGAAGACTTGGGTTGACCCACTAGATTTAAGTGTTTTATCCAAGCCCAGGTCAGTTCTTAGAAATAATAAGGCCTTCTAAGTGGGCCTCAATCAGTTAAAACCCAAGTTTTCTTTCTAGACTTGGGCTCGCATGGCTTACAAAGAAATTCGAGGCCCATAATTCACCTTGAGTTCAGGCCCAATTGATAGATGGGCCTAATTCCATACAAGTGTCACATATGGCCTGTTAATTGGCAAGGAAAAGGCCTCAAGCTGCTCACAAGCAGCTCAAAGGCCTAGAAGCTCCTCCCTAGCAAGCTGCTCAAGCAGCTCAAGGGCTAAGCTGCTCACAAGCAGCTCAAAGCAGCTCAAAGGCCAAGCTGCTCACAAGCAGCTCAACCAGGCCTGCGTTTTTGGCCTTGGTGGGCCCAAATATCCCTTTTTTACAAGCATCCATGCATGCAAACAGCTCAACTAGACCAAGACACGTGGTAGCCATGCATGGAGACATCCCAAGCAGCTCACAAGCAGCTTAGGCCTGCACAAGCAGCTCAAAGACCTAGAATGTTCTTACTGGGCAGACCTGGATAAGCTGCTTACAAGCAGCTCAAGGTCTGAATGGACCCCATCCTTCAGCATAAAGCAAGACCAAGGACAAGTGGCGTACATGCAGCCCCTTGGAGCTGTTGGATAGTGATTCATCCAGACCTAAGCAAGCTGCTCACAAGCAGTCAAAGGCCTGGATGCAGAAGTTCCTTTTACTCTTTTACAAAGTTTTATGCAGAAAAGAAGGGCTTTTCAGGCCTTTACCATTTCCTTGGAGTAAAAGACACGTTTTGCTCAGAGAACACCCCTCATTGGACCATTTTGAAGCTGCTCAAAGCCTAGACCTTTGCTAGAAGGCCACATGGCGACCATGCATTGGAGCATTTTGAAGCAGCTCAAGGCCTGTGACTCCTATAAATCCCAGTTTTGGAGGCCTTGGCCAGGGTCCACGACCAAACAAGCCCACGGCTTATCCAAATTACATTTCAATTATCTTTTAACTATTTTTATCTTTAGGTCCACGACCATCAAGCCCCCGGCTTACCCAATTTACCTTTCAATTGTCTTTCAACTATTTTTATCTTTAGGTCCACGACCATAAAGCCTCCGGCTTACCCAATTTACCTTTCAATTGTATTTCAATTATCTTTTATCTTTCGGTCCACGACCAATCAAGCCCCCGGCTTACCTAATTTATCTTTCAACCGTCTTTACTTTCCCGTTCAATCTAGCACGGACTAGATTTTATTTCCTTTCATTTCCTTGTACCCAAACTTTGTTAAAACCGTTTAACGAAGTTCATTTATCTTATCGTTCAATCCTAGTTTCTTTTCTTTCCATTTTTCACACGATTAGGAAATTTTTAAGTCCTTAGCCCGCAAACGCAAACCACGAACCTCCATACGGCCTCACCCCTTAGGTCGTACGCAATGGTCTGTACGAAGTCAGATTGAGGCTTCCAGGCCTTGATACGAATCTGGGCAGCAATCCTGCCCTGGCACGCCCGCATCAGGCCTAAAACTGCACTACTTGCTGTTCCTAGGCCAATTGTTATTTTTCGGAAACAAACACACGCCAAGCGGTTAACTATTCAGTTAAAAACACAAGATCATTATCACTCACGCATCCATTAGATAAGTTAGGAGTGTCAGATCCACAGTACATCGGTTGGATATGCCAGCGAAGTGAGAGTTATTTGAGGGTTTTTGCTACAATTATGTAACCTTCTGTCTTAGATAGACTGATAATAATGACCAATAGAATGTTGATTAGGTTTCGTTGTCCGAATTGACCGTGTCAACCTATCCTTTTTGGTCATGATATTTAAACAAAGAACATGGTTAAAGTAAAGCATTGATTTTACTGCTTTTATATTTCCTCGTCGCATTATTTTCAGGGGCTGATGGAAGGGGGTGCCTAGGCCCCTTAACAACTCCAACTAATCTCTTTAATTGTATAGGTTTTTCAGGTTAATTTAAAAAAGTTTCATAAGATCAGACTTGCAGGTCTCTTGGATGAAATTCTCCCAACATTTTCAACTATGTATGCACTGGTGTGTTTGGGTACAACTATACATGTGAGCTTTCAAATTGCTGAGGTTTGAGTAATAGCTGGTAACGGTAGTTTTGTCAGGAACTCTAATCAAGTTGATTTACATAACTTGTAAGTTTTGACCCTACATTTGTATTACAGATTCTAGCTCCACTCTTGGGTTGTTTGATAAAACTGAAAACTGAAACTGAAAGCTGAAAAATTAAGTACTGAAAACTGAATGCTGAAATTTTTAAGCTAAAAAGCTGTTTGATAAATATATTAAGTACTGAATTAAAAATTGATAAATTAATTTTGTTTCAATTCTCTCTTAATTTACTAACGGTGACAATAAACTTTTGGTAATGGTGGTGGAGTGGTGGTGGTGGGGGAGTGGTGGAGGTAGTAGGAGTGCTGGTAGTGGTGGTGGTGGAGTGGTGTAGTGATGGTAGTGGCGGAGGAGTGGCGGTGGTGGTGATGGTTGTGATGATGGTGGTGGAGTGGTGAATGTGGTGGTAGGAGCAGTGGTGGTGGTGGTGGTGGTGTAGTGATGGGGGTGGTGGTGGTTGTGGTGGAGTGGTGGTGGTGGTGGTAGAGCTGGTGGTGGTGATGTGGTGGTGGAGTGGTGGAGCTGGTGGTGGTGGTGATAGTGGAGGAAGTGGTGGTGGTGGTGGTGGTGTAGTGATGGTAGTGGTGGTGGAGTGGCGGTGGTGGTGATGGTTGTGATGATGGTGGTGGAGTGGTGGTGGTGGTGGTATGAGCGGTGGTGGTGGTGGTGTAGTGATGGTAGTAGTGGTAGTGGGGTTGTGGTGGTGGTGATGTGGTGGTGGTGGTGGTGGTGGAGTTGTGGAGCTGGTGGTGGTGGTGGTGGTGGTGGTGGTAGTGGTGGGAGTGGTGGTGGTGGTGGTGATGTGGTGGAGGAGGAGTGGTGGTAGTGGAGTGATGGAGATGTTGGTGGAAGTGGTTGTGATGGTGGTATGATGGTTGAATGTATGTACACAAAAATTCAGTCAGAATTAAGTAGCTCAAAGCTACTTAATTTTTTTCAATTTTTTGGCCTATATTTTAAGTGGTACTTAATTTGTTAAGTAATATGAAATGTGGTTATCAAACCTACTGAACCACTTATTACTTAATTGATTCAGTATTAAGTGCTGAATTTAGGTTATCAAACAAGCCCTTACTGTTTAGTTTAATCAGACTCTAAGAACTATGGTTTGATCCTGGAACTTATAAAAATGGGAATTAGGATCAGCTCCTATAGTTAGGACAAAAGTTGTATATGAACTTGTTCTTTA
Source organism: Rhododendron kiyosumense (assembly GCA_019656275.1). Lineage (NCBI taxonomy): Eukaryota > Viridiplantae > Streptophyta > Magnoliopsida > Ericales > Ericaceae > Rhododendron > Rhododendron kiyosumense. Next base: position 4,176 of record BPLS01010149.1, on the reverse strand, counting down.
AAAGATTGTGTGTCGTTGAAAGTAAAGAATTGTTGTAACGCCACCGAGCCACCTCCAAGCCCAGTAGGCCAACTCACAATCGAGAAGGCCTAAAATATATACATCTCGATTACAGTTTTGAATGTATTATGACACAAAGTAATTGGCAATAGGTTGGTTCAAGGGATAAGAACAAGAATGATCCAAGTCTTTAGCTTAGCTGTCAAGAAATCAAAGGTGAGATACTCTAACCTTGGTTATATTGCTTTCTCAAGCAAATTATGTTCTGCGTTTCTTATGCTCAAAAGTTATGATATATTATAAGGAAGCATGATTTGATGAAATGTTTTTATATATTATACCTTATGCCATGGAAATATGCTATGAGTTGTGTATTGAAAGATGATGATTTTATGAGGATGATTATGTTTGAGAGGTGATTACTCTATGAACACCTTGCCATCTAAAGGTGAAAAAGAAATGACATGACGATTCTATGAGCTTAAAGTTCATTGATGCATCCAGACAGCGGTGTCCCAGGTCGGGGGGACGGATTTTAAAGATACCGTGATCAACGAAGGGGTTATAAGGAAGGATTGTTATGTGGCACCAACTGCCAGTGACTTGATCATTTCACACCACGTGGGGTCGCTCCCCTATTCATGTTTAGCTTTTGGATGTGCATCGTTTACATATGCGAAGTTGATGACATGCAATTCTTCTTATGAAGTTTATGATAAAGTATGATCTGCTGTGTCAATAAGGTTTATGAAAGTTATTTCCATGGTAAAATGTACAACTCTGGTGTGGTATCTCACACGAGCTATTAGCTTATGAAAATTTACTATTTTCCTACAGGTAATGACGAGTAGAAATGAAGTATGCTGTTGCCCAGTGGACATGTAGATATTGTATAGCTAAATTTTGAAAACCAAACCGGGAATTGTCGGTTCCCCATTTTGTGTAAGATCACCTACGTCTTGTAAAGGCTGTAAATTTGCTAAGGCTCTAATGATGTTTTGTTAAATGTAATAATGCTTCCACAGGCTTTTTTTTTAAAATCGTTTAAAATTTCTGTATTTTTGGACTAAGTAGTTATGAGGCCTTGGGTGGAAGTGAGATCCACTGGCCGGTGACGACATTCCTATTTTCCAACTATTGGGATGGGGTGATGACACTCCATCTCTCTGCCGTTCAAAAAAGAAATTCTCCGTCTCTCTCTCCCCCAGAATCAAACACAATTTTTTTCACACTAACAGAACCGGACACAACCACAAAAGACAACTCTGAAACTCGTTCATCATCATCGGAGGAGGCCAGAAGAGAAGACACAACTCTGGGGGACCCAAAATGGCTTAGAGGTCACAATGCTACTGCCACTTTCTGCCGGCCCTTGGCCTGCCGCCACTCCTGACGAGGTTCTCTCTCCCTCCTCTTTCTCTCTCTCTCTCTCTCTAACTAGCTGTTTGGAGAAATGGGTTAAGGCAAAAGTTGTGGGTTTTGTCCCATTTTTAAATTTGGATCTTAAAATGAGTCAAGGCTGGCTGGAGATGCTCTTATTGTTATGGACTGAAACAAATTATACTCTAGTTCGGCCATGAGCAGAAGTAAGCGGTCAGAGTTTCAATCAAAAGCGTGTTTGCGTTTTGTGCTTTCAAAAGTTTGTGGCCAGAAACAAATTTGAGTGGCCAGGAGGAAAAGTTCGCGGCCCTGTGTTACAAAGAAGCGTGTTTGCATTTCACTCTTTCCTTTCAATACAGTCACGAGTTAAGTTTCACGCATCTTGTTCTCGCACAGTAACACAGGGCTCCAACGAAACTTATGGAGAACCCGAGCACTGAACTCGATTCTCGATCATCTCATCACCCAGCAGAACATCATAATTCCCCATTCAAGTTCTATGTACCTTTTGTAGCATAATTCCTTCACACCTATTTCGAAAATACCCATCCCCACCATAACTCGACAACTTTGCAGCAAATCAAAAGCACTAGACCAAGGACGAAAAACCCATCAACTAAGGTCATCATTTACCCGGCCCATAGTTTGTAATGGGTGGACTCGGGCCTATGAATTTTTATTCAGCACACCCGTAGGCCTTGCTCATGAGTCCGCCTGGTAACCCGCCCAATAGCCCGCCCACTAGCCCGAAATCCCACAAAATCCTTTTTTTTTTTCTTTGCCAAGGAAATTTAAGCCCGCCCACTAGTCTGCTCGGCTTTTGGCCTGCCAGCCCGTCAATTGGGCTTGCCCATGGGCTGCGCTTGGGCTTCAATTTATGGTAGGTAGCCCGGTCCACAAAAAAGAAAAAGTCTGGTCGGCCCGGCCGATGGGGCTTGAGTAGTAACTTGGCGGGCTGGGCCGACCCGGCCCGATGATGACCCTTACCATCAACGGCTCATTCTCCATGGGCTAGTCTAGAGCAACACCCTTTCATACAAAATTAGTTCAAATATATGCGGATTGTGGGGTTTCGGAATCAGCCCACGTTCTGTTCTACAAAATGCCACAACCAAAAGTGTTTGCTTGGACTGCAAGCCTTTTGGTTTATTCGCGGCATGGAATGTCGGATGAGTGCATTGGGCTTTTTTGTGAGATGAAAGTGAAGGGTGCAATTCCTTACAAGTATGTGTTTCCTAAGGTCTTATGAGCATGTGCTCAATATCGGAATTTCAAATCAAGTCGACAAAGATGTGGTCACTTATGGAGCTGAATTGAATTTACAAGTTTGCAGTTCTTTAATTGATGTTCTAAATGCGGCGACATTGAGAGTGCTTGACGGGTGTTTAGCCAAAATGGCATAAATAGATTTCTTGTCATGGAATTCAATGATTTCATGGTGTATATTATATGTTTGTAACGGGTTTCTTGAATCAGCTTTGGATTTGTTGGGTCAAAGAGGTTGGAAGGTTTTGTGCCTGATTTAGTCACCTGGAACATGGCAATGGACGTTTATTACAGAATGGGGCAGTGTGATGAGGCTTGGAAGATTTTCGAACAGATTGAAGAGCCTAATATCATTTCTTGGACCACATTGATATCAGGTCATTCAAGGATCGAGAAGCATGAAGTAACCTTAGCGACTTTTATGGATATGGTTAGGAGGGGTGATGGTTTCCCTGATTTGGATTGTTTTTCCAGCATCATTGTCTCCTGCTGACATCTAGGTGCCTTAATATGTGACTGAGAAACTCATGGATACGGGATTAAAAAAAGGGAAGAAACATAGTAGCATTTTACAATTCAGTTGGGCCTGCATTGTTGACATTTGACAATGTATGCTAGATGTAGGGAGATACACAATGCAGTACATGTATTCGCCTTGAATGTTGTCACTTGGAACACCATAATTTTATTTTGCTGATCTTGGTGTTGGAAAATGGAATTTTACAAAAGAGAATTTGGTAGGACTCACACCACGTGAGGTGGGCCCAAAAACAGCGAACAAATTCTATTAAGAGATGAATGAAAAATTGTCTCATTATGAGAATTGAAAAATCTAAATGACGTGCGTGGACGCCATCACCAAACATCTAAATTAGACCGGGGCCGGGGCCGGGGCCGGGGATTCGTGAGCCCGCGACCTGTGATTGGAAATCTGTGGTCTATAGTCTAATCTAGATTGTTTGGAATTGATTATGCTTTATTGGGTCTGAACTATTTGAGTTTAGATGGTCCAGTTACAGAATCAGTTGTGCGCAGCTGATTAATACTAGGTTGAATGCCTAGAATAAAACTTGCGATTTGATTATGGAATCAATTGTTGGATTAATGACTGTAGCAGTTTTTCTCCAAAAATTGAATTCCCCGTATTCAATTTCCTATATTCAATATAAGATATTAAATTGGCCCTATTGAATGGGCAGGCTCCCCCTATTGAATTCTCGTATTCAATGAGAAGACTCCTAATATAAAGGAGTTCGGTTCCTTTGTTTCATATACCAAAATCGAGAGCTCTTCATCAGCAATATTGTTCTTCTTTCCCTGACAGAGAGTACAGACACAAGTTTGTTCGACGGACAGTCTACAGCGGTGCTCCGGCGGCTGAGTGGAAACCGAGTCAACCCTGGGAGACAAACACCGACACAACCTTCAACACCGGTGAGGAGGTGAATTTGTCTTAAGGGCACTGTTGAATAAAACGGGTCTCAGTTTGCAAATTCTTGTTCCCTACTTAAAGTTTATGTTTATGTTTCA
>BPLS01010145.1:0-11872 GCA_019656275.1 Rhododendron kiyosumense | reverse complement strand
AATGTAAAATAACCATAAATCTTGATCTTTAACCAACAAAACGAAACACTTCTTCTCTGTTTACTTTTCTCCCTTGGCAAGCTTTAGTCTTTGATTACTTGCAGTTTAGTTAAACGACCATATTCATGTTGGATTTACTCGTCGCTTCGAAATTGGAGAGGTCAGGGGCAAAAACTTGTAATTGCAGGGGTAAAGAAAATATCTTTGACTTGGAATCTGTCATGAAATGAAATTAGAATGAAGGATATGATGAATCATCCAGCTTTAAACAAGAACGTCCATTTCAGGCTCGTGAGCCTACGGGCCTAATTTTATGACCAATTTCCTCATTTTGTATGCTTGAGTAAAAATGAAAATAGTTGAAGGACATCAATTATCATCAAAATGATGGGATATGATAATATATCATCTTATAAAATAAAATTTTGTGACAACTAAATCAAATCAAACTAAATAGAGCCCCAAGGCAGTCCTAATCAAGTGGGTTACTCGAAGCCCATGAAGCGTTTGAAAGGGAAAAAACGAGTCTTCATGGGAAGGAATTTCCTTTTCATTGATCGTGATCTCCAACAACAGGTTTTTTGTCAATCAAGAGAGAAGTTCATTTTGCATTAGATGTAAAGTAGATGTAAAGTACAGAGGACAAATCTAGGATATTACATCAATTATAAAAGTTCACGAGACAACCAAATTTAATAACTCAACTAATATGGAGTAAGAAATAAACTTATTATAGGGTAAAAACAAAGAAAGAAAGGAAAAGTCCTCACCCACACGCAGGTGGGGAGACTTAAATTTCTGATCTCCTAATGAGATGCAAGAGTTTTGGTCAACTGAGCTAGTCCCAGTTGGTGGGTAGTTTCAATTTTTCCATCAGTCTAGCCAATAGGTTGTTGAGATTCAACATATTGAGCACTCTCGTGAAGAAATGCAGGTTAATGAAGAAAGCCATGTCCAATCTGAGCCCATTCCAATGGATAATATTCCTAAACCTGTCAATCCTGTGACAAATGCTGATGATGCTAGTTGTTATTTGGGTAGATCTATGGAATTACAATCCCAAGGTTTAGAGGATGTCGAGATGTCAGATAAAGTTTCAAATCAACAGTTGACCCAGTTTCCCGAGCAGATCTTGACTCACCGTATCGATGTTCTAAGCGTATACAAGCGCCAAGGCGCATTATAAAGAGTACTGATGTTATAGAAGTTACTCCGTACTACAACCCATAAGCCACCTGCCCAGAAAAAACGAAACCGAATAGAAGTCAACTACAATGAACCCATGCTTTACCGGGTTCCTCTAACGGCAAACACTTACTCATTGATACGTGTTCTTATATTTGACTTGGCTTTCCTTCCTTTTTTTTTTTTTAAAGCTCTTTTTGCAGGTGTTTGTTTCTTGCTGGGAATTGTTCTTGATTCTAGTCCCTCGCAACGCTTCGGGTGTTTGCTTTTTGATAGATGGCTTTGTTGGAGAGGGTTGCTTGTATGGTGTCTAAGTTTGATATCTTTCTATGCAGATCTCTACCCAACTTCTTCTATTGGTGTTTCGGCATTGGCTGGTTTCATAACATCAGATAAATCTATATGCTACGGATTTTAATGGTTCTTCTACATTTATGATGTGTTTGGATGAATTTATGATAAATTTTTTGGGGTTACAAGTGGAGAGAAAAATAAAGTAATGATTGAAAGTAGGGATAATGAGTGAAGAGAGAGAGAAATAAGAATAATGATTGAAGACATAGGTAAACGAGTGAAGTGTAATAATTGAAAGTGGAGGTAATGAGTATTTTTTAAATTGGAAAAAAAATTCCAAAAACCAAACCGAACAAGGCAGGCTTTTAGACTATGTAGTCTATGTGCTTTTTTATATGTTGCTTTTTGTTGGTTTGTATCATGATTAACTCATTGTATTTCTTTTCTTATATATAAAATGATGTACTTCTTTTGTCCAAAATAAAAAAGTTAGTCCTAATCAATAGGGTTGGCTATATGAATTTTTTTCTTTTGTGGTGACAGCTAGTAGACCAAATTAATTTCGTTCATAATCTGCACACTAGCACAATGAATGGATTGGACAATCAGTGGTGGGTTCAAATTCAAACATTGTGCAATGGCGCGAAAAAGCAAGTTGCCAGAGCTTTAACTAGAAAAGTATAGAGATCTGCAAAAATTGTGGAAAAAGGAACCGAGGCAAACATCGAAACTGAATCGAATAGTCAACACTATTCAATTCAATTCAGTTCATACCCTATTTTGTGCACAACGTTGAATGCGGATTCTAACCACCATTTGTGAAGTTATATCAAAACAAAATTTGCTATGTAAATGTTTCAAACATGCTTTTTCTACTCCAAATTAAGTCTTTCCTTTGCTTGGCATCACGGCTATGGAACATGACATAAGCTGCAAAATTAACCAGCCCCTCGAGTTAATTTCTAAAACTCACAAGGCAACTGCGAAATAGATGAGATTTATCTTTCTACCTTTGTCCCAACATAAAATGTAAGAAACATGCCTCCAAGAGTAGGTAGGCCTTAAAAAAACATAAACGGGACGTTAGTCTCCAATAGATTTGTTTCACCAAAGAACAGGGATAGGTAAGAGCATGAACCTTCTTTTTGGAGAAATCGAGAAATCAACCAGTTCATGCCAGACGGTTCAATAACATAACCAACAAGGTTAGTCACCTGCAGAAATGGAAGTTCAGAATTACTCCGCAATTATTCTAGTGTAAACTTCCTCAAAGCTAACCACGTAAAGAGCAAAATCTGAGATAAATGTAGAATCTTACTGAGCCGTGTAAGGAATCATTTCCAATGCGTAGCATTTAAAGGAACTTAAATTATTTTGGATTTCTAATTCTATGCACAAATAGTTGTTTCGCACAGAAGTTGTGATCACACTAGCATGAACTGTGAGAGAATAGATATCACACAATCCAATAGCTGCCTGATTTAATCTTTCAGCAATGACCAAATTCAACTTCTGGGTTTGCTTTAAGTGACAGAAAATTGGGAAACAAGCTGAAAACCCGAAACATTGCTTCGCTGGGGGAAACAAGCTGCTACTGCTGTGTTTTGATCTTTCAGGATGATATTTCAAGCAATAAATGCAAGGCATCGTTTTCCACAGTGACGACTATTAACTAAAACGCCACACAAACTTTTTTCTCAAATTCCAAGTTGAAAGCTTTATCCAATGAGCTTAGCTGCAATTACAAGCCACTTGACTTTAAATTACCAAGTATTATACTAGGCATTGGCGCATTTATCAACTTGAGATTGACGCCCAACTAAACAACCACGAAATAATCTAGCATCACAATCTATTAACGACATGACATTATGAGCAGAATTGTAGGCATCCGACATCAAACTGTTCTTAGCGACGTGAAAAGAGTAGAGTAAAAATACCATGAGACAAGTTTTTGTGATAGCACCAGCAAGTGCACTAAGTTCACGAAAAACAAACTCCCCAAAAGCACTGCGGCCTGACAGCAGACGTGAGACCAAACTAATTAGTACACTTGTTCAGAAAAGAAAAACCTGCGTACTAGTTGAATAAACCTTTCAAACAGAAAGTGCAATAACAGATATACTTAGACACTAGATAAACTATGATGTTGGATGAAAGCGGAGAAAGAACATAGTTTTCATCCAACAGCATGGTTTACCTAATGTAGCAAAGCGTGGGCTTGCAGTTAACATGTGGTTATCGTAATCCAGATATTATCTTGATAATATGTAGGCCAGCAGATGATATGTGGTTGCCTAATTTGGAAGATTTATGTGGTTACTGTAATCCAGCCAAAAAATTGGCCTACTCATTAACCACCAGGCTGGCTAGTTCCAAAACAAACTCTTATTCTAAGGGAAATACAGATACTGAGTAGACTTGTCCCATAGTCACCTTTTTAGATGTGTATGGTACACTGGGAAAGGAGTAATGATGCGACGAATAACCACCCTCAAAATTCCTACGCAAAATGCAATTTTTTAGGAGCTACTGATCCAAATACCATGCTATCAATTCTCAAAATTTAGTACCAAGGGCTCCAAACCTAAAAAAGTGACTCTAAGAGGCAGATGGGAAGCTTTGAATGCCTTGGCTAAAGAATTACAAGCCAATTCTGACTCAGGAGTGGTCTGAGTGGAACATCATATGATTTCAGGCACTTCAATTCCATGCACTCCTAGGCTAACAGAGCATTAAATAATCACAGGGAATATTGATTTAAAGTCAATCACCCAAGTCCCAACCACCAAGAGACCTAAAACTTGACTTCTTAACTCCATGTTGCGCAAATTAACTACAGCTCAATCATCTTGACCCTAACAGTGGGGTGGTCGAGAGCACACATCTGTTGGCACTTTGGGTATGCAAACACTTTGCCATGAGAAAGTGCCCAATAGAGCCTAATAGAACTCAAATTTGGGTTTTGCTCGTTTCATGGTTTCCCAAGGAATCGCCTAGACCTAATTGCAAATCCCACACGCAAGTAGTTGATAATCTGAATCCCTACAGTTAAGAAGTGACTGAAACGATAAAGGACTGCTGCCCCAAGCATGCAATTATGCTACCAAAACCACACTCAGAAAGTAGTGCTTCTTCATCAGTTTTGGTTGATATAGAAAATTCTTTGAACCTTCCTGGTGAGAAATAATGTAGGCATAAAGCTCTGTGTTGCCTTGACAAAAGCTTTACCAGAAAATAAGTGTTGCAAACCAAAGCATATCCAACCTGAGCACAAGCCAAACCCAACCAGCCCATTTAAGAAGTGTTTAGGATGAGAAATGGAGCCTGATAGAAAGCTGATTGAAACTATGTTTTGGCTGATCCTCATGCATCGACCAAACATGGAAGTGTTGGGCAAAAATTTGATCATTTGCACCATTCATCATATGGCCACATGGGGGCGTTATAAACAAGTTTTTAAAGCCACAAACTCTTGTTCATCAGATGGCCACATGGGGGCGTAATGAACGAGTATTTTATGGGTTAAGCAAGCAGTACACTGGCCGGATGCCTTCGTTTTAGACCACAAAATACCATTCATCATATGGCCACATAAGGGTGTAATGAACAAATATTTTGTGGGTTAAACGAGTGGCATCTTCAATTGTGGAGAACAAAACTCGATGGAATTCACGAGAGGGCAGATTCTGAGAGGGCAATTGCGGAGTTGTTCTAAAATGGTGCTCTTTTCTCCTTCTCTTGAATGAAAATTCTCTCACTTCTCTTTGCCTTTTTTCCCTCTCCCGAATCTCCTGTTTTTCTCCTGAACTTTCTCTCCCCTGTATTTGAGTTCTCCGAGCACTCCTATTCTTGGTTTATATAGAGATGCCAAGAACATGGATAAACCCCACGTTGTCCTTATAATGGGATTGTGGGAAGTGGGAGCAAAATGGAACTGCCATCACATGGTGGCTAGGCAGTTGAAAATTGCCGTTAACCTTCCATACATGTGTCCACCCAATGCAGTGCTTATGTTTGCAGCAAATATAGGGCTGCCGCGTTCCTTTTTCTTTTTCTTGTCATAAAGATTACCATGGCCTTTTTCATGCAACAATTCTCATTGTGAGACAGAGACAATGATATTTAAATCACCGTTAGGCTTAATTATTTATTTTTTTGGAAATTTTTGCATTTCAACAGGAAGTATTAATAAAAAAATTCCAAATCAATTAAAATATCCGAAAATGATATTGGTACCGACGGTACCGTAGGGAAAATGCACCGACGGCCGTGCCAGGTCATCTCCGGCCACCGGACGGCCGATCCGAGCCATCCAAAAATTAAAAAAAAAAAAAACCGAGTGGGTCAATGCGGGAATCATCGGCATCCGACGTGCATAGGTGCTCGAACCAAACACCTATTTTTTCATATATATATATATATATGTTTATACATGTATAAACGAAAAAATAGGAGTTTGGATCGAGCACTTACACATGTCGGATGCCGTTGATTCTCGCGTTGACCCACTCGGTTTTTTTTTATAAAATTTTTGGATGGCTCGGATCGGCCATCTGGTGGCCAGAGATGGCCCGCCGTGGCTGTCGGTGCATTTTCCCTATGCTATTGGTCGGTATCAATAGCAATATTCTAAAATATTGAAGTGTAATAAAAACTCTGATGATTTTAAAATATTGGTTTGGTAGTAATTCCCATCTCACTATTATTATCAGAGGACTCGGAAAAGTAACAAAATAAAAGTTCTATATCATAACAGATCGTATCACAAATCAATATCTACTGTTATGTTCTAAAATCAACAGAAGGGTACCTATACCCCAGAGTCCCAGATCGAAACAAGTGGCTAGGTAGAGAATACCTAGGGGTGCGAGAATGATCGATCTAAGGAACTCAACAAAATAGTCCTGCAAATTTATTTGAAATTCTATTGATTTTCGTATTCATATTAGTCATAAATTCAATAGCTTTACGATCTGTGTCAGGATTGGAGGGGCATTGACTCAGCATACTGTAAAGCATGGAGATAGACTACACAAGAAGAGTATCACCTGAAAAGAAGTTGCTGCTGATTTCACAATCATTTCTGGGACAAAGAATACGCACGTTAACGATGCCCACAAAAGAAGCTTCTTGAAGCCAAAGCAATCATGCCCACTCGATTTAAAATGGTATGTCCCTTAGATATAAAACTACATTTGTGGAAGATGGAAAGCATAACGAAAGCTAAGAGTACCATTCTAAATCATGCCACATGGTGACAAATGTGAAGATAACCCATACATTGAGCAGCTTTCGTTGAGAACCACTAAGGTCTAAGAGGAATGTACATGTACCTGAAATTATAGTCGTTCACAACCAATATGGCAGATAGAACCATAAATGTGAGAGAACTTTAACATACAATCTGAAAGCTACACCTGACAACCCATGTCACGCCCCAAATCCGGGAGCATGACTGACCGTGTACCATGAAGTAATCATGGGACACGAAGTCTAATTAGAAAATATTTTTAGTAGCTTGAAACAAATAAAGAAAAACTGGATATTTTATTACAATAAAATGTGCGATTCCAAACCAATATTTTTCTTAAGCAAATGACACAATATCTCATATTTTTCAATCTCCAAACTCCATAATGAACTAACAATTAATAAAAGTGCGAAAGGTATTTGACAATAGAAAATAAGTAAAAATGCAGACGTCCTAGAGGTCCAAACAAAAGGTCCCAACCATGCCACAGAGTCCACTACAATACTGCATGAACTAACCTGAAAAAAATATGGAATAAATCCGTCAGCTGACGAGCTCAGTGAGTAGTTAAGCATGCCTAGGGTAATAATACAAAATGGCATACGTATAAATCAACGATAACAAGGGCTCCAAAAAAATGGTGTCAAATTAAGAAAGGTTGAAGGTTCAACAAATAATACCAACAAACTAACGAAGTTAATGGCTTAGCAAATAGTATCGAAGGATGAATGACTGAATAACGAATTATCACAACAACAATCGAACAATGATAACAACCATTTAATACCAGCAGCCTGCTCAACAATATCAGAACAAGGATCAACAATAATGAGGTAGTCCAAACCAAAGTGGGAACCATATCTTCCAATTACCAAGTACCAAATGCCAAATATTTTCTCAGGGCTTCGCCCGTTGGATCCAACACCGTACTTAGAGTCATCACAGGATGGCATCTGGGACCTTTTCCCTAAGCCGATTTGGAATGGGGTCATAGGGTATTTCACAAGTTTTTTCCCTATCCGTTGAGCACTAGAGTCACAGGGTATTTCACAAGTCTTTTCTCTAGCGGCCAAAGTCACCACAATATTTCACGGGTCTTTTCCTTGGACTTTAATAAATACAAATATAGTCCATGGTCCCAAACGTACACAAATAGAACAACGGCGAGTTGGAGACACCTGCATCAGAATTTTTCCCCGTGTCGTTGCAGAGTCACAATAATATTATGGAGCAACAAGAAAAATATGGGCAATCCAACAATTGAAAATATCATCAATAAACCTTGTATGCCAAAGGATATGTCAATCGTCAATAAATATGAGAGCGGCGAATAAGAACATCACCTATCGAATTACAACGAGTAAACGAATTGTCAAGAACAGATAGGCTCAAGGGAAATCAAAAAGAAGGGATTACATACTTAACCACTCACCTTAAGTCCGAAATGATGCAACCAAATGCGACGTTGATAACAATCCACTAGTCTATATTGCAAATAAAAGAAACACGTAGAATTATAAGTTCTTGAATGATCCCCTGTGCTGTAACTAATCAATGCTTAACGAATATATATACCACTAGTAATTGAATTCCTAAACCTAAAACTAGACTAACTTACCAGGACCTTTACTAATCAAATTAACTCCATTACTTGATTAACACCACAATAAATTAAAATACCACCATCACCTCCCGCCCTCACACACGGCACACACACAGCACCACATGCACGCACCTCTCTCTCTCTCTCTCCAAACAAAACTCTAATTTTCTAATAAATGAAGAGGAGAGCCATAAGGGTAATAGAATAAAATACTTATAAGAAAAGTGATCAAAGTCTTACCAAGAACAAAACTTCTCGACCACTACTGCTCTATCTCAAAGAGCTTTCAACTGCCGCTTCTCTCTTCCTCCCTCTCGTTCCCAACTTTTTGGAATAAAACAACCCTACTCCTCAAATGTTTCCTCATCCTAAAAAACTATCCACGTTCAAACTTAAAATTTATCTTGTCTAATTACATAGTCAACCCAACATTATTCTTTACGTTAACTAATCAGTTGCGGGGACCCATTCCCAGTTTAACCAAACTTAGGATTTTAAGCGATACGTGTAACTGATGCCAAAAATAAGCAGCCCAACATATATATATATATATATATATATATATATATATATATATATATATAGCAAGAAGTTTGAAAAGAAAAAATGAAAGATTTAATTATTTGCGTCAAAAATATTATTGTTATTTTTTTAACTGAAAAAGTGGGACGTCACATCATTCCCCCCTTAAAAAGAATTTCATCCTCGAAATTAGTAGAACATAGATGCAAACTTATCAAAACGTAATGAATTACATATGAACAAACATATATAGTAGTGTTACCTTGAAAAAGCTTTACTTGAAATTAACATCAAAAATATTTTAACAGGTAGAATATATAGCTTTATTTCCTAGTCATGACAACAAAAGGATTAATACACATGCGACAATACTCTTATCCACAATCTACCAGGAACCACAGTAACAAATTTTTTTTTAAACCCCACACATATGTATCATGCGGTTGAAAAACATCTTCTTTTGGTTCTTTTTTTTTTCCTTTTTGCAAAAGCTAGATACAAATGATAAATACAATCAAATGACACTCCAACTAAAAATACCTATTGGACTTTGGGCACTTGGACCTCTACTAAGACAAGATGCAATGCTGGATGCAAGTGTAAAAATTGAAACTTAAGCTCTGATACCACTTTTGTCACGCCCCAAATCCGAGAGCATGACCGGCCGTGTACCATGAAGTAATCATGGGACACGAAGCCTAATTAGAAAATATTTTTAGCAGCTTGAAACAAATAAAGAAAAACTGGATATTTTATTACAATAAAATGCGCGGTTCCAAACCAATATTTTTCTTAAGCAAATGACACAATATCTCATATTTTCAATCTCCAAACTCCATAATGAACTACCAATTAATAAAAGTGCGGAACATATTTGACAATAGAAAATAAGTAAAAATGCAGACGTTCTAGAGGTCCAAACAGAAAGTCCCAACCATGCCACAGAGTCCACTACTACTTGAATGGACATCCTCTGAGCCCACCAAAGCTGAGGACCGAGACTTCTTCAGGCCTTCCCACCATTTTATTGGTCCTTACATCCCTTGTGGGCCCTTAAATCCTCTAATCTTGACCCTTTATGGAAGAAGAATCGAGAAACAAAGGCTCAGCCAGATCTGGATGAGCTGCTTATGAGCAGCTTACTTAGGTATGCATGAATCACTTACCAATAGCTCCAAGGGGCTGCATGTACGCCACCTGTCCTTGGCCTTGCTTTATGCTGAAGGATGGGGTCCACTCAGACATTGAGCTGCTTGTAAGCAGCTTACCCAGGTTTGCCCAGTAAGAACATTCTAGGCTTTTGAGCTGCTTGTGCAGGCCTAAGCTGCTTGTGAGCTGCTTGGGATGTCTCCATGCATGGCTGCCACGTGTCCTTGGTCTGGTTGAGCTGCTTGCTTGCATGGATGCTTGTAAAAAAGGGATATTTGAGCCCACCAAGGCCAAAAAACGCAAGCCTGGTTGAGCTGCTTGTGAGCAGCTTTAGAGAGAACCTTCTAGGCCTTTGAGCTGCTTGTGAGCAGCTTGGCCTTCGAGCAGCTTGCTAGGGAGGAGCTTCTAGGCCTTTGAGCTGCTTGTGAGCAGCTTGAGGCCTTTTCCTGCCAATTAAAGGCCATATGTGACATTTTTTTTTAAGAAGTAGGCCCATCTATTACTTGGGCCTGAACTTGAGGAGCATCATAGGCCTCTTCTCTTTGTAAGCCATGCGAGCCCAAGTCAGGAAAGAAAACTTGGGCTTTAACTGATTTAGGCCCACTTAGAAGTCCTTATTATTTCTAAGAACTGGCCTAGGCTTGGATAAAATACTCAAATCTAGTGGGTCAACCCAAGTCTTTGGTCAATCTTGGGCTTGAATTTGTGATAATGAATTTTTAGGCATTAATCTAGCCCAGGCCTTTGCAAACTCAAATCAATCAGTAGCGTTCAAAATGGCCTAATTTCGAGGATGACCGATCATGAGGCTTTTCAAGGCTTGAGACCAACATTCGAGGCCTTTTTCTAATCAACAAATTCATTTTATGAATTTTGACAAAAAAGGGGTGTAAACACTATCTTATTAATAATAGCACATGACACATCATTTAATTAGGTATCTACTTGCAGAATCAAATCTGATCTTGATATCACAACATTTATTAGCTTGGATATTCACTTGCAAGATCATATTAGATTTTGAGATCATGGCATTTATTTGGGTGTTGAATATCTAAAAGCAAATTTTAAAAAAATCAAGGAGCAAATCTAGCATATCTATATATGCTAAAGATTTGGTCATAAATAGGGGTGTCAAATGGGTCAGGCTGACACGGCACGACACGGTTAAATGTGGCATGGCATGGGCACGGGCACGGTCATGCCCTGGCACGGCACGACACAGCACGGTCTTAATGAGCACGTGAACGGGCACGGGCATAGTCTTGGCCGGGCACGGCACGACACGGCACAGTTTTAGTGGGCACGCGGACTGGCACGGTGCACGGAAGTGGGCAGGCACTGCACGGGCACGACATGGAAGTTGGCCTGGCACGGCACGGCACGACACAGTTTAGCCGGGCACGGGCACGGGCATGGGCACGACACTGTACTTGAACAGGCACGACACGACATGACACGACACGGTTCTGGCCGGGCACGGGCCCGACACAGTAGTTGAATGGGCACGACACGGAACGACATGGTTTTGGGCCTTTTGGCGGGCACATGCATAGGCACGGCATGGCACGACACGGTTCTAGCCGGGCACGACACAAGGCACGGGAAAAAAGTTATTAAATAATTTAACTTGTGACTCATAAATATGATGTGATTAAATAACAATAATTTTAATTACAAAACAAGGCATTTTAATTTCATAATTTACAAAAAATAAGCTTTTAAATTGGAACAACTAACAATAAATAAGAAAAAAAAAACTAATTTTAAAGAAAAAAAACCTCCATGTGATTCAAACCCAAGTCCTATGGAATGTTTTTGCACGAATTATAAATAAGAAACAAAATTGGTTTTAAAAAAATGAT
>BPLS01010048.1:0-11755 GCA_019656275.1 Rhododendron kiyosumense | reverse complement strand
GGCTCGTTTGCTTAACGAGCCGAGCTCGAGCTCCTAAAAGCTCGGCTCGTATAGGCTCGCGAGCCACATACTATTATAATAATTTAGTATTATATATATACTATAATATATATATATAAATATATATATAAATATGTATATATACACACACACACACATATATATATAAAATTTCAAACTTATTCCTCGGCAACCACGCAAGGCTGCCTCGTATCAGAGGAGCATGTGCAAGGCATCTGTATGCATCACTGGGGAAATGAAGGATTTATAGAAGAGGGAGTACTTGGTGGGTTTTGGTTTGTCAATGTGGGACAAGCACAAAAGAAGGGAAAGGAGAAGTCACTAGTCCCACATCGGAAAATTAGAGAAGTGTTGTACAAATGTTCTTCTTTAAGTACAACACCCAACCCCGTTCTTCTCAAGCTGTGCCTTCCGCATGGGATTATCGAGCTTGCTCGAGTCGAGCTCGAGCTTCAGTAGTGAGGTGCGAGCCGAGCTCGAGCCATAATTTAGTAGCTCGACTCGAGCTCGAGCCCACTATTATTCTTGCGAGCCGAGCCCGAACATGCCAAAACTCGACTCGGCTCGGCTCGATTGCAGCCCTACATATGAGGAGAATGAAGCGAGTCAATGTACCAGGGATGAAATGATGTTTCCTGAGATTGTTGAGTGTGGGAAAGGTGCTGAGACACTGGAGGGGGCGCAGGGCGGTGTGAGTGTGGGAGAAACTAGGCATCGAGTCGTTAGCACAAGATCATCCTCAGAGAGTGTTAAGAGTTCAGGAAGGAAGAAATCTAGAGTATCAGATCGTTCTATTCAGGACCAGCAGGGCTTTAAGCCACCTCCTTATACCGAGACTCCAAGAGTTCTTCTCAAGCATCAAACTGTGTGTTATTAAGCATCAAGCACACACCAGCACACAAAACCCCTTTTCTTTTCTCTTTTTTCTCTGTCTCTCTCTGTTACGTTTTTTTTCTTCTTTTTCTTACTTACAAAGACAGACACCACTAGATATTTCTAGTACTTCTAGAACCAACTTTTAACATATTACAAACTAAGACACAATAGATACATAAAATTACAAAAAAGCCCCCAAATATAAGACTAGGAAATATCCAAATTGGGTTTACATATTTCTAACATCTCCCCTTAAACCCAATTTCCAAAAGTCTTCATGCCAAGCATCAACTTTAATCTTCCAAACACGTCATGCTTCAAAGGCTTCGTGAAAATTTCGGCAACTTGATCATAGGACTTGCAATAAACTAGTTCCACTTCCTTTTGCTTCACATGCTCCCGAATGAAGTGAAAATGAGTATCAATATGCTTGCTCGTTTCATGAAATACCGGATTCTTTGCCAAGGCAATTGCCGATCGGTTATCAACATGTACTTCCGTGGGACTTTCTTGTGGTAATCCCAAGTTCTCCAACAAGTTTCTCAACCAAATAGCATGGCAAACGGCGGAGTTAGCGGCCACATACTCCGCTTCACAAGTAGACAAAGTAACAATGGGTTGCTTCTTAGAAGACCAAGTAAAAATCGCATTACCCATAAAGAAAGCAAATCCCGAAGTACTTTTCCTTTCATCTAAATCTCGTCCCCAATCACTATCGGAATATCCAACAAGCTTAAAATCGTCAACATAAGAATAAAACAAGCCGTCATTGAGTGTACCTTTGACGTAACGAAGGATTCTCTTTGCCGCATTGAGATGTGATTGATTCGGTGCTTCCATGTATCTACTAATCAACCCAACACCATAAAGTATGTCCGGCCTAGTGCAAGTGAGATACCGGAGACTTCCAACTAGACTTTTAAAGTAAGTCGGGTCAACATTGCCACCATTAGTGCTCTTTCGAAGCTCTATTCCACTTTCAACGGGAGTGTTCACCGGATTATAAGATTCCATGCCAAATCTTTTAAGCACTTCCTTTGCATAGGCACTTTGACAAATGAAAATTTGATCTTCCCTTTGCTCAACTTCAAAGCCAAGAAAGTGAGACATTAAGCCAATATTGGTCATCTCAAACTCTCGAATCATACTCTTCTTGAACTCCTTGAACATGGTAGGAGCATTTCCGGTAAAGATCAAATCATCAACATAAAGGCACACAAGCAAAAAATTTCCATTGGCATCCACCTTTATGTACAATGCATGCTCATAAGGACACTTTTCAAAGCCATTCTCCACAAAGTATTTATCAATTCTAGCATTCCAAGCACGTGGTGCTTGTTTTAGCCCATAAAGAGCTTTTTTCAACTTATACACTTTACCTTCTTGCCCAACTTTGACATACCCCATGGGTTGTTCCACATAAATCTCTTCTTGAAGGAAGCCATTTAAAAACGCTGATTTCACATCAAGTTGATAAATCTTCCATTTATGTTGGGCGGCCAAAGAAATCATCAATCTAATAGTCTCCATTCGGGCAACAGGAGCAAACACTTCACCATAATCAATTCCGGCTCTTTGCTTGTAGCCTTTAACAACTAATCTTGCCTTGAATCTTTGAACTTCACCGCTTACATTTCTCTTTGTCTTATACACCCATTTCACACCAATTGCTTTGTGGCCTTGTGGTAGACTAGTGAGCACCCATGTACCATTCTTCTCAATTGCATTGATTTTTTCATCCATAGCTTTCTTCCATTTCTTCTCTGGAATGGCTTCTTCAAAGCTAATAGGATCACAATCCATATCCATAAAGCAACAAAATAAATTCAAGTTCTCTTCCTCCATTTCGATTTCTTCATAAATTTCTTGCAAGTTTCTTGTTTTCCTTGGCCTTTCACTTGAACTAGCCTCCAATGATGAAGATGATGATGGTGAGGAAGAATCACTTCTATAAGATGAGGGGGATCCATGTGGAGGAGATTGTGGCTCTCTTTCAACTTCATTTGGCACTTCCATCTCTTCTTCTTCAAGAACAAGTTCAACATCATTGATGGCTTCTTTTTCTTTCCAATTCCACATTTCTTCTTCTTCAAATATCACATCTCTACTCATGACCACCTTCTTGGTAAGAGGGTTGTATGATTTATAGCCCATTGTTCTATCACCGTAGCAAAGAAAAATGCATTTCTCACCTTTGTCATCAAGCTTTGTTCTTCTAGCTTCCGGAATCTTTGCATAAGCAATGCACCCAAACACTCTAAGATGTGAAACACTTGGCTTGAATAAGCTCCATGCCTCTTCCGGTGTCTTGAAGCGAACACTTTTAGTTGGACAACGGTTCAAAAGATAAACGACAAATGCAACAGCATCGGCCCAAAATTCTCTAGGCAAGTGCTTTCCTTTCAACATGCTTCTAGCCATATCCAAGATTGTTCTATTCTTCCTTTCAGCAACTCCATTCAATTGTGGCGTGTAGGATGGAGTCATTTGGTGCATAATACCATGCTCTTTGCAAAAATTCTCAAAAGCATCGGAAGTATATTCACCGCCATGATCGGATTTCAACATCTTGATATAGTGGCCACTTTGCTTCTCAACAAGAGTCTTGAACTCTTTGAATTTATCAAACACCTCCGACTTCCTCTTTAGAAAATACACCCAAATCTTTCGGCTATAGTCATCAATGAAAGTGAGGAAGTACCTATTCTTGCCATTTGTCATAGGCTTCAAAGGACCACATACATCAGTGTGCACAAGCTCCAAAGGCTTTGATGCTCGCCATCTTGCTTCTTTAGGAAAACTCAATCGATGGTGTTCGCCAAGAATGCACCTTTCACAAACTTCATTAGGATGATCAATAAAAGGCAAGCCTCTCACCATATCTTTAGTTGATAAAAGCTTCAAACCACTAAACTTAAGATGTCCAAACCTCAAGTGCCACAACCAAGCTTTATCCTTGACAATAGCATTAAAGCATTTCATAGCATCATTTTGAATATTTAAAGAAAACATTCTATTCTTTGACATTTTCACATGAGTAATCAAATTTCCACAAGCATCTTTAATAGTAAGGTAAAGATTCTTCATGCAAATATCATATCCCTTCTCCAAAAGTTGGCCCAAATTCAAGATATTATTTTTCATATCCGGAACATAATAAACATTAGAAATAAAATCATGATTACCATTCTTGAGTTTGATTAGAATTTTACCTTTACCTTTCACCGAAACTTTGGAGTGGTCGCCAAAAGTCACATGGCCTTGCACCGCCTCATCTAGTTCAATAAATATGCTCTTCTTGCCACACATATGATTGCTTGCTCCGGTATCAAGAAACCATACATCGCTTTGATCTCCATTGGATCCATTGTAAGCTAGCAACAAAGTAGGCCCAACTTCTTTGTACTCTTTCTCAACATAGTTAGCTTGCTCACCAACTTCATTGCTTGACTTTGCTCTACACTCATAGCTATAGTGTCCAAATTTGTGACAATTATAACATTCAACATTCTTCTTGTCATAACCATTCCGATTATAAGAACGGTTGTAGTCACCACCTCCTCTAGCTCTTCCTCTTTCTTTTAGAGCATATGAACTTTGGCCTCTTCCACTTCCACTAGTATTTCTTCCACCTCTACCTCTATTTGCATAACCTTTTCCATGGCTTTCAAAGCCTCTTCCACGATTTCCATAGCCTCGACCACGGCCATCATAGCCTCTACCACGACTGTCATAGCCTCTTCCTCTTCCACTTTGAGAGGTCCCCCCTTGATCCTCCTTTGCATCCTTGAAAGAAAGTTTCGATTGGAGTGCTTGCTCAAGAGAGCTTGAAGCCTTCTTGTTCAACCTTTGCTCATGAACTTCAAGTGTTGACATCAAACCTTCTAATTTGATTCACAATCACCATGATTCTAGTAAAATATTCCGTAATGGTTTCATTATCCTTCATTTGCAAAGATTCAAATTCACCCCTCAAAACTTGAAGTTTCATCCTTATGGTTTTGTCAATGCCTCTATTTGCATTTCGGAGTATATCCCAAGCTTCTTTGGACGTGGTGGCGGATGAGATTTTCTCAAAGCTAGACTCATCAATGGCTTGATAGATTTGAAACAAGGCTTTCTTATCTTTATTTCTCATTTGCTTGAGTAAAACCTTTTGACCTTCTGTCAATCTCTTTTCATCCTCTTTCGGAGCGGGTTGTTCAAACCCATTTTCAACAAGATCCCATAAATCTTGATAACCCAACAACACTTTCATTTGTATACTCCAATTCTCATAGTTATCTTTCCCCGATCTAGGAATTTGGGGCTGGAGAAAATTGGTCATGGCAGCCATCATAAATCAAACACAAATACACCAATAAAAGCTCTAATTTCAAGCAACAAGTCCTAAGCTCTGATACCAGATTTGTTGGGGGAAATAAGGGCCCAAATGCACACACAAATATCACCGAAAAAACAGCCACTAACTGAGCAAAAACACAGCAGAAACGCAGCAGTAACAGATCAAATTTTCTGCACACTATCAAGTTACAAACACGTAGTTTTTCTAGCAATAAAACAGGGCAAGAAGTAGACTTATCTGGGCGTTTAAAAAACTGATCTTTCTTTCACAAATTCAAGCCTTACAAAGCCTTTTTATTCACCTTCAAACACAGCACACACCAGCACACAAAACCCCTTTTCTTTTCTATTTCTTCTCTCTTTTCTCTGTCTCTCTCTGTTACGTTTTTTTTCTTCTTTTTCTTACTTACAAAGACAGACACCACTAGATATTTCTAGTACTTCTAGAACCAACTTTTAACATATTACAAACTAAGACACAATCGATACATAAAATTACAAAAGAGCCCCCAAAAATAAGACTAGGAAATACCCAAATTGGGTTTATATATTT
This sequence comes from Rhododendron kiyosumense, assembly GCA_019656275.1. NCBI lineage: Eukaryota > Viridiplantae > Streptophyta > Magnoliopsida > Ericales > Ericaceae > Rhododendron > Rhododendron kiyosumense. The sequence continues at coordinate 5,961 of BPLS01010048.1, read as the reverse complement.
CTAACAAATTTTACTACTCAAGAGTTAGATTTATAAGCTCTTAATCTCGAGGGCCTAAATGTAGGGGGATGAAAACAATTGATGCTCTGAACAGCACCAATATGCGACAACTACTCGTGCCTCTTCACCGGAACCCTAGTTTGTCGTCGGAAACCTAATCTGCAAAACAGACAAAGGGTGAGTGTACCTCTGCCTCTCGTGGCAAAGGCCCTCCGATGCCTAAGTTAGTATCACGTACTGAAAACAAATCCTAATTATCGGTAGGAGAACAATATCAGTGCTAAGAATTGCATATCTTTTACCTCCATGTTTACCTCGTATTTATAGATTCATGAGTGCTTGCTGCCCAAGCATCCTTGTTGCCTTAGGATTCCTATCTCGTATAGGAAACCTAGTATCCCACAGATTCTTGTTCCCTTATCAGTATAATAGCTTAGTCCTTTAGGACTCTCAGTCCTTCTCACCCGAATATCCCATTCACGTTGGGTGTCTTGTCTTGATCCTATATACTCGGGATCTCATTCCTTTACGGAATATCACTGTTCCGGAACCTTTTGGAGCATTCTTGCCGCGTCATGATTTAGGGCAACATCTTCCCTTGTTCGGCTATCTCGTTGCCGAACAGTCCACACGGACCAATGACCTCACGTATAACTGGTCCTCATCGTTACATTTGGACAAATGACTCCACATGTCTTTTGTCCTTATTAGCCGAGCAGACTGCCTAGGTCAATGACTTCTCATGTTACTGGTCCACATCGCCGTTCGCCACACTGCCGGGCGATAAGCCTATCACACCTACCACGAGCCCCTGTACGTCACGTGTTCGGTGACTAATTGTACCTGTTCGGGAATACCTCCCTACACTAAACTGTAATTATTACAACTAAGTTTTCATCAAGTTCTCCAAAGCTACTGTTTCATTTTGGGAAAAAGAAAAAAAAAAAAGAGGATCTCGGCCGGGCTCGACCGGCGACGTCGAATTTGATTAATATCGCACCAAAACACTACAATCATTATAGAGACGCAATATCTACGTAGGGAGATGGGATTTGGCTAAAATTTCCACTTGACCAATCTACTCTCATTAACTAATCTTGAGATTAGTTGGTTATCTATCAATGATCCAACTTAAAACCAATCAAATTCTACCAACCTATTTACAACTTAGAGAAATATCAGTCACTGGTGGAGACAAAAGTTTTGGAGGAAAAATATTGGGTTTAACTGTTGCACTAACGGATTCAATTACCAACTTCCAATCCCAGGGCTTAACTATGTTAATGACGCATCAATGGATTTACAGCCCGGTCTTTCTTTCTTTTTTTGTCCTAAACCATTTATTCCATAACACATAACAAGATTCAAAACTTACAGTACCATATTATAAATAGAGATATACTTAGGAGAAAGTAGAGGAGCGACTATTCTACCTCGAGTTCGGTTGGAATTGTAGTGAATGGTTTTGGTGGGTTTCCGACAACGGAGAAGGCGACCGGAACGGGGACCTCAGGGTGGCCAATCCGAGACTGTTTTCAGAATGAAATGGGATTGTTTCAGGGCTGGTTTTTGGGACTATTTTGCAACAGTTTCGAAGCTTGAACGGGGCCGGGTTGCAGCTGTATTGGGGCGGTTCCTAGGAGCTTAAATGGGACTATTTTCCAAGATGTTTCAGAGAGGAACAACCGAACAAGGCTATTCGGGGACTATCGTTTCCAAGCCGGAACGGGGCTATCTCTGTGGCCGAAATGGTGAAGGAGAATAAGAGGAGGAATGGAAGAAGGTATATGACGTAGCCTTCTATCTCTATTAATAGCACAATAAAGGGGAAAAAAAATGAAAGAAAGGAAGGAATAATATTAATGGAAGTGATCATGATGGCTGGTTAGTTCTAGGGTAAAAAAAAATGGAATTGGATTCTTTTTCCTCTCCAATTATGTGCCGAGATAAAGGAGGAGGTGGGGTGGGTTATTTTTTAGGGATAAAAGTGGTGTAGTTGGAGTGTGGGAGGATAAGTATAGAGGTGGTAGAGTATGGGAGGGAAGTGTGAGAGAGAGAGAAAATCAGGAGAGATAAGGGAGGAAGAGAGAGTGAGAATCGGAGAGAGGAAGGGAAGTAAGGAAGAGATATACTCGGGAGAGAGATGAGGAAGAGAGAGAAGTGCAGAAAAGAAAGGGAGCAAGAGGCATGTTTTGTGGGTTTTGAATTTAATATGTATATGGATGCATGTGTATGTAATTGTGGGAGGGTGCCGAATGGAGAGATAGAGAGATATGTAAGTGTAGAAATAAAAGGAAGAGGAGTGCCGAGAAGATCAGCAAGAAATGGGAACGTGAGCCATTTTCTGTTGGTTTTCAAATTTGATACGGTTGGATGAGTATGTACGTGGATGGAAAAAAGGCTACATGAAGAGAGTGAGAGATCACACAACTTGTTAAGGGGTGAGAGAAGGCCTAACTTTTCGGCTAATTAGACAGAGGTGTAGTACTAGTTGGGTTCCCTCCGGATAAAATTTTAACTAGGATTCCTAAGAGTAGTTAGAAAAAATAATGGATAATCATGGATGTAAGTATATGTATAGCATTAATGCAAACCGTATAATTTTATTGCTAGAATAAATTAAATGCTTAATCATGTCCTTACTAACTAATCTTATTAATTATTGATTTAGAAATTTAACAATATAAATTTCTCTTAAAGAAAAATTGGGTCGAAAATCCGGGTCGTTATAGGATTGGATGGTATTGATCCAAGAAGAATGTTCTCCTTCTTTTGTTCAACACCCTTTAGTCCTCTGGCTCTATCCGTACGTGCCAAAAAAGGAATGTCGGTCCCTTATTTATAGGCTCCTGGTTTTGAGCTAGTTCCTAAGGCGGTCTAATCTAATCTCGACATGTGTCCTTTCTGTTCCTGAGGTCGCTAGGATGACATCATCATGCGCACACTAGCGTGCGGGTGACCGCACGCCACCCTGCGACAGACCCCCTTTTCCTTAGCCACCAAACCACTAGATTTACCCCGGTTCCTGCTAGAGCAGGGTCGTGACCCGCGACGATCGCATCCTTGGTAGACCCTTTGGTCCTTCCTTTGATCGGGGGGCGCGCTCTACTTATCTTAATTAGTACTTAGATATCTCAGTCCTTTTCGCACTCTTTGGCTTCCTGGGGCCTGCGCGGACTGATTCCCTTTATGCGACCATTCTATCTTTTGCTCTCTTAATCCTATTAATCTTTTACTTGGTTTCTCTGAAGCCCATTGCGCGTTATGCTCGTGCGCAGGGCAGTCCTCGCATCATCTGGCGCTGAGGCTCTTATCGCAGGATCGACTACGTGTCCCCCCTTTCTTCGTCATTCCACGTGTCATTTTGTGAGTGGTTGGTCAAAATCTTCCCTTTAGTCAACGACCTATTATTTTGACCAAACCTACAATTGCCCCTCGTGCGTGCGCGACGTGAACATCATCATGCACATGCGGTCCTTCTTTCGCTTAGGGCTGAATCCCTAGGCATTTTAACCGTTCCTCATTGCTTATAGGCTTCATGAGAGAGAGAGAGAGAGAGAGAGAGAGAGAGAGAGAGAGAGAGAGAGAGAGAGAGAGCAAAGTAATGTCATGCGTCGCGCTTGGTGATGGTTTGCGCGAGGGGTCATGACGTCATAGACACGTCATGTCTTCTCATTATTAATTTTGCATCGGTTACTTGAACGGTTGCGTGTTTTGGCGGCTTTTCGTGTACCAGAGTTACTGTTGGGGTGGCAGCTTTTATGGAGGGGTGCTCACCTCTTATATAAACTAGAGTCCCTTCACGATTTTTACTTTTCACCCTCTCCTCCAAACTTTCACCCTTTCTCTTCTCTTTTCCGTTCACTGCTCTCAAGTCCTCCATTGTCATCACCTTTTTTTCCGATCAGCTCCACTTTTCGCTCTGCCATTGTCAATAGTTCTTACTATTCATTCAATGGCGCGCGATAGCACCGGTGATAGCAGCGGCCACGCCATGGACGGTGACTCCATTCCTCCGCCGGATCAATGGCGTTGTGCTCATTATCTTAGGTCTGTCAACGATCCCTTCTGGACCGTCGTGGGCGAATACCAACCCTTCGGCGGCATTTCGAGTAATCTCCTCCTCATTGCGCCGGAGGCACCCATCGAGAGCGCTGATCTAGTGCCTCCTTCTTCCGTCCTCAAACTTCGAGTGGAACAAGAAGACTTTCCTCATTTGGAGACTCGTTTCAACGTGAGATACAGTCCTCCTACGGATTGGCCTGTGTGGGTGGATGATGTTCTAACGACCCCTGTGTATCGTGACATCTTGCAAAGGTTGCTTGTTCTGGAGGCCGTTATTATCTCCCGCGACCTGGCCCTTCTGCACAATGATCGTAGCAACGAGAACCTGGAGATGGTTGTTTCTCGTTAGAGTGTGGACACCCATACCTTTGTTTGGGCATGGGGGGAATCTGGGCCTTCTTTGGAGGATGCTTTCGCACTCATGCGCCTGCACCCGCACAGCCGGAGACTCTTGGATCTTGACAATTTGTCCCCGGATGAGATCGCCGTCATGCAAGCCCTTCGCGCTGCGTTCACCGAGGCAAAGAAAGCCGGTTCTCGATTCAAGCTGGATGGGACATGAAGACCCCCACCCAATCCGCGCAAGGCCTGGTGGAGAAATTGGCTTCGGTTTTTCTTCAAGGACTTTCAGCCTCTAAAATCTGTTCCCGCCAGCTCTTCCCCAGAGTATGTTGCTGGGATGCATTATCGCCAGCCCCTATACTTGGCAGACTTCCTGGTATATTTCCTTTCCAACTTTATACTTCCAAACTTCCCCTCGGAGAGTGTTAGCCCATTTGTCTTTCCTCTTGCGGCATGCCCGCCCGTGGCACTAGGCCCCTTCTTCCTTGGCTGTTTGTTCAATCACCTGGACCGGGTGCACACAGACATGGAGCGGTCACTGAGCTGCTGTGATATGATTTCTATGATCCACTGTAGTTTTCTTCTGGCTTTCTTCTTCAAACACTGCCCTGCAATCGCACCATCGCTATCAACGACTCCAGCGCGGGGCAGGCGACGCTTTTGGATCGAACGGTGGTCTGGGGCCTCCTCACACGATCTCCTCAGCAATTATTGTGATCGCAGTGCGCACTTCCTTCTGCGCCCCTATACAGTCTAGCTCGAGGGGATGACAAATAACAACGACTTCTTTCTGCTCATCCGGATGGTACTTTCTATAGTGGTGCTCGCAGACGACCTTGCGCGAGCAGTGATCAATTCTTACTGCGCCTCTCTCCCAGGTTGGCTTCCGGTCCTTTCAGCAGAGGGTTTGCGGTCGGCTGTTTACTGCGCAGACAAGATTGCCAGACAGTTTGGCCACGATCAAGCCACCACTAGCGCAGCCCCTTTGTTCCAAGACTTTATTGAAAGCCAAGGCCGCTTCCTTCACGCCAACCTGCGCAGCCTGGTAGTTTGCCATGAAAACACCATCCTTCCTGCCTTCGATCGCGCCGGTGCCTTCACTACCGGCTTTCGCTTATCTTGGAGGAGGAATTTGGACTCCTTCCTCCAATTCGTTCAAGGAAGTGCGCCTGCGCCCCAATCATCCATCATTCAAATGCAAGACACGTCGCTGCGTTCTCCCAAAGCTCGGGGTCAAGATTGGCGAGGTGCTCACAGTCAATGGGTTGTGACTGTCGCGGACCCTATATCGCGCATGCCTATGGACCCTATGGCTACAGCAGCTGCTGGGCCGTCATCCACTGATAAGCACCCGGAAATGGAATATAGGGTGCGCTAGTAACTAGGCTTAGTGTTAATTTAAGCGTTAATTAGTTGTTTTTAATGATTTTTGCTCGTAGGTCGTTTTGGTGTTGTTTTGCAGGCGAATCACATAAGAAGGAGTTTTAAGGGCCAAACCGTGGCCAAGGCCAAGGTGAGGCCAAGGCAGCCAAGGTGTGGCCAAAGCATGGCCCG
>BPLS01010044.1:0-10044 GCA_019656275.1 Rhododendron kiyosumense | reverse complement strand
GTTTGGATACAATATTATGACAGTGCATGTGAGTACGTTGGTGGAAACACTACTACTGATTTGTTGAATTCGTGGGCCGTGTGGACCAAGTCGGTAAAAGCTCGGAAGTTTTTCGTGGGATTGGTGGCACTGCCACTGCCGCCCGACACCGATGTTATTCCAAGCGGGTTTATTCCGGTTGACGTGTTAAAGAGTCAAGTACTACCGGTGGTAAAGAAGTCGAGAAAGTATGGGGGTGTGATGCTTTGGAATTTGTTTTATGATGAGGAGGATGGGTATAGTACCGCCATTTTGAGCAGTGTGCGACGAATTTAAAATCGTGAAAGTCTTTGTTTTTGGTTTTGCCAATTTGTAGTCCCTTCATGTAACAAGAATGTGTTCATTGGTTTGAACTCTGAACTATTGTTTGATTAATTTCTTTCGCCCAGTTTTGGGCTAATAAAAATGTAGTATATATATATGTTCTTTGACATCTTCCTTTGATCCAAAGCTAGTGAGTGGTTCCTGATAAATACAAGCATTTTTTTTTCCCGTAATTATTGGGCTGTGAAGAGGAGAAAACAATTTTGTTCGACGACTTTTAAATAGGGATCGAATGATCAATAATTAATATTGAATGGTTCTTGAACACTGGTGTGTACTCCATTTGCTGAGCTGCACTCCCCAACGAAAAGAGTACATTTGAAGGGAGTACGGGGGTGTTTGGAAGTTTACTTTTTGGCTTTTCATTTTTAGCTTTTTAGATTATGTTCAAAATGTATTTTAAATCTGATAGGATTGTTTGGATAATATATGCAGAATGCATTTTGCAATCAGAGTAGTGTTTGAAAAATATTAGATGAAAATGAATTATGGGTTATTTTTTACCATCTTACCCCTGCCCATGTCATAAAGCTATTGAGTAGGATGAGAAGTAAGGCTATTTTAGTAATTGATCGGAAAATGCAAATATCCAATAATGCAAAAAGTAGCTCTTGGCCTCTTTCTTACTTCTATTTTAGAATTGCAAAATCAGTGAATGAGTTTTGTGGAATGAGTTTTAGAATGAACTAACCAAACAACCAAAATGCAATAATGTGAATGTGAAAATCCAATAATGAACTAACCAAACACCATTGAAAGGAAAGCAAATTTAGTAGCGACTCCAAGATTTCAGTTCAACAGTAACAAAATCGTAAAGAAGATTTTCATACACTATATATAAAATAGAAACGTATTATTTAGCTCATAAATTAATTGAACTTGATTTATTTTGTTTTGTTGAGCCATAATATCTATTCACAATTTTATTTGATTTTTCACTTACTTTTTGGCTATGCACCAATGACTCAATACCGACAATATATAGTAAAGAAAAAAAGATTGATAAATAGAAAAAAAAGAGAGAAGGAATCAATACATTTCTTTAACCTAGTAGGACGTTCGCTTATCGCCTCCTAGTTAACTAGCTAGTACAACCGCCCTTGAGTAAATTGGTAAAAGAAAGTGCTGGAGTTTGATTTGGTGTTGCAACCCCTTTTCCTCCTTTGGTTCCTCTATTTATAAGCAAAGCTTTAACTGGTAAAGCCGTAAATTAAGCCCTAGGAATATTGCTTCATGCCCCATGTGAAATATTGCCGCCTGTCTGATTTTATATACGAGAGAGTCCCAACATGAACAAACAATAAAATTTTAAGGTTGAGGAATCTATATGCCTAAATATTAAATAATACTCCTACCCTAAAATTCGGTGATTAATAAAATTTTTTTGCTGATAATAAAAAATACTCATACCCTAAACAAAACACTATATATAGGTATTCTAAAAACAACTACTCCAACCATGTAAAGTTTTTGGAGTAGAATTTGAAAAAAAAAAAAAACTAATTGATTACTGAGATTTTGAAAATGGGGATTGCCTTGGCCACCATAAGCCAACTCCTACTCCTCATCACAACGGTCGCAAACAGTTACCTTTCCATGTGAGAGACAAAACCAACTGCTTTAGGATTCCACCTCCGTTTCTCGCGGATCATGGGGCCATTTGACTTAGCCGTATGAGCAGTAACGTTCACATACATCTCCATGAGAAGGGCGGCGGATAGAAATAGCATTGTTGTATTTCATTCTAGTCTTGAATGTAAGGGGCTGTTTGATAAAATTGAAAGCAAAAAAATTAAGTACTGAAAGCTGAATGCCAAACTTTTTAAGCTGAAAAACTGTTTGATAGATATATTAAGCACTAGCTTAAAAAATAATGAATTAATTTTAGTTTAAATTTTTGCTTAATTTACTAATAGTCACAATGTACTTATATATGGTAATGGTAGAGTGGTGATTGTGGTGGTGGTGGATCGAGGGTGGTGGAGTGGCGAGGGGAGGTATGGAGTGAGCGTGGTGGTGCTGTTAGAGGGTGGCAGTGGTGGTGTAATGGTGGGGGTGGTGGTGGAGTAAAGGTAGTGTAATGGTGGTAGTGAGTGGTGGCGGCGGCGGCAAAGCGGTAGTGGTGGTGTTGGTGGACTGGAGGAGCGTAGGTGGTGGTGAGTGGTGGCAGTGGAGTTGTGGTTGTGCAATGGTGGTGTTGTTGTGGCGGCGGCATGGTAATGGTGGCGTCAATGTGGTGGTGGTGGAATGATGTAGGAGTATTGATGGAGGTGGGAGTGGTTGTGGTGTTAGTACAGTTATTGAATACATGTACATAAAAATTCAGTCACAATTAAGTAGTTTAAAGCTACTTAATTTTTTTCAACTTTTTAGCTTATATTATAAGTAGCACTTAATTTATTAAGTAATATAAAATATGGTTATCAGACTTACTGGATACTTATTATTTACTTTATTCAATTTTATCCAATCCCTGCCTTTGAAATTAAGAAGGAAAAAAAAATGGTGACCGGGAATAACCACATCCCCTTATTCATAGGATACTCTACCTATGGGCCACAACCAAACTGCCACCTACATAAAAATGGCCAAGCTCCAGCAACCAACCTCTACCAAATAAGGGCCATAAACGGGTCCGACCAGGTGGAAACCGACCCTGCACAGATCATCGCGTGGAGTCCATTCCGGATTCAGTATGGATAATCTGAGCGTTCAACAAATTTACAATATTTTTTTGAGTGTCCGCACGAAATAGAAAGAAAAATGGAAGATTCGATCGACTACCTACACATATTAAATTGAGCTGATATTTCGCTGGAACACTCAAAAAAGTTTATTTCAAAATTATTTACCAACTCGAATTATCTGTGTAGGACTCAGAATGAGTCCCGCGCGATGATCTGTGTAGGGTTGATTCCCACCCTGTCGGTGTCCTTAGGATTTCCGTTAGATTTTTATTCGTTTTTTTGGTACAGAATGAGGTAGGATTGGATTGTACCGAGGGTAGGCAAAACTCCACAATTTTTTAATTAGGGTTGGGTCAACGCTATTATTCCCTGCATTATATATCAACCCTAAGATAACGTTACTCAGATACTACTCCCTCCGTTCGGATTTAATCGTCTCTTGTACAATTATAATCAGATAAAAAATGAGTTATATTTTTAAATTGGTAATAAATTTTATATTCAATATGAATCTTATTTGATAGTCTCAATTAGTTCTATAAGGTAATGTTTTCAAAATTTCATAAAACATTATAAATTTATAAGATATAATTGATTGAAAAATAACACGAACCTCCAAAAAAACTATTAAATTCGGACGAAAGGAGTATTTGATAATTTTAGGGTGCATTTGCATGGTAACCATTTCAATTTTCATTTTTTTGTTTTTAAGAAACTAGAAGTACAAACATATTTATGTTTTCATAGAAACAAAAAAAAGAAACATGTTTGGTAATATTTCTGTTTCTAAAAAAAAAACTGGAAAAAATACCTTTTTGTAGTTTCCATAGTTTACAAAAACTCTAAAAAAGTTTATGAAAAACAAAAAGTAGAAACTTGTTACCAAACAAGTTTTCTTCATTAGTTTTCAAAAAAGTAAAAACGGAAAACAAAAAGGTTACCAAACGCCCGCTTAACTCTTACTTTTTGTGTAGATGTTGCAATTTGTCATTCGAACCTGCAACACTTGGGTTGTTGTTTTTTTCATAAATGGATGTCCGGATCATTGAGCGGACCTCTACTAATTCTCGATTCCTGAAGTTGATGACGAGACAAATACTTAGTGGCTCGAGGTTTGGAATTTTTAACGTATGTGAGATGGATCTGAATATGCAATCTCATAGAAGAAAGAAAACACTTTGACCTTCACATGTCCACTAGCTTGGTTTTTTCACCAAGTTGGTGACTAATTGCAAAAATGTATCTATCACTCAAGCTATTATATCGCAAGTACCCATTCGTAACTACACCGCAAACACAACATTAATTTCTCATGTGCAAACCACAGTTTTTGTCTCTCTCTCCTTAAAAAATGTGTGGGAAAGCGCATTGAAAAGGGTCCGAACCTTTTGAGTAAGTCAAACCCATAATAGCAAGATGAATTCGCAATAAACGGGAGTTGATTATAATGTGTAGTGGTAACATCCCCACAATTGGGATGACACTTGAGAGTTTTTTTAATAACTAGATGTTTGAGAGTCAACTTGCATTCATTTTCACTAATTTCAATATCCGGAAGGTAACAATCGGACAAACTTTCCACTGGCCCAATGGTTTGGAATGTTTTGAATCCGTAGAATTCGATCATGCCACCTAATTATGAAGGACAATCACTTTTATTTTTTTTATATCCACTTAGCCAAACCTTGGAGTTAGCTGACACTTAAGAGTTGACAAAATTATTCCAAGCGTTCAATTTGGTCATGAGTAGAGAGGACGTCAAAACTCACATATTAGTTTTTGAGTTTATAATTAACCAAATTGGGACAAGCTCGCGACTCCTGGCCCGCACAAGCAGAGGTAGGTAAAGGATCTATAACATAATGATCACAACGAACAACGAAACAATGTACAGTTAAGGCACAAACAATGGGGTTGTGTTTTTTTAATTTTAAATTCCAGATATCACTAACAAGCACAGTGGAAAATCAATCAAGAGAGTCATTTACTTAATATTCAATAGTTTTAACAGGTAAAATTAATGTTGATATCAAGAACAAGTAAACTAATGGATACGGATCAAAAAAAAAAAAAACTAATGGATAAAGAGAGAAGCTTATTTTACGAAGCGGCTACGAAGCGGCTCTTTACGGAGCTGAGTGGAGTAAGCCATCTGTTTCGGCAATCAATGGTTGAGATATGTTTTAAATATTTAACTGTAAGATTAACTTTAATCCGATTCGTCCAAAACACTTTTAGATGGATGAGATTGCACACCTATTTCCAGCGCTCCGTAAATAAGTTTTCCTCATGCATAAATCTAAGATAATTGCAGTGGAATGTGTTTCTATGTAGTGAAGTGTTCTATATGTTTCTATCTTTAAGTTCTTGATGTGGGATGTACGCTCTTAATTAATTTTAGAAATTTTTAGTTTTGATATGTATGAAACCCACCATTCACATGTCAAACTTAAAGTAAAAACCCTTGGTCATGGATGTTTTTTTTTTTTTTTTGCAAAATAATCCATTTGAATAGTTTTTTTTATTTTTATTCAATTTTTTTTGCATTTATTAGTTTTTTTCAAATTTTTATGGATTAATTATTGGTTCGTCTCGACAATAGAAATCCAAAAAAGTAGTACAACATTATTATCCAAACCCAATTTTTTTGAATAAAGACAAAAATATTTGGTTTATTCGCTTATTTTTGTCTTTACACATTTGGGTATATTTAATTCTTTGCAAAACTTTTAAATTTTAAATGGGTTGTATGAAGAAGATTGTGGGTTGCAAACAGCCCCCTGTGGAAATTCTTCTACAAATAGTCAACTGAAAAAAAAAAATTCATTGAGATGAGCACAGACGTGAGATGTCGTTATGAGCATTTAAAAAATTAGAAGAGGCAGCATCAAACAATTAGTAATATATATATATATATATAAAATTCCCTTAACCCCCCCTATAAAACCAGAGGAACTTCAGTAACCATTGAAACATCACCCATTCAAAGATAGAAACATGGCAAAAAGAACTCAAGCGAGAACTCTCCTTCTATTATTGCTGTCCCTCCTCCTCATCCCAACTCTCCTGAAAACCACCGAGGCCCACCGCGGCGGCATAGGCGTATACGTTATCGGCGTAGGAGACCTCACCACAGTCTGCGCCACCGGAAGATACGCCTATGTCAACATTGCATTCCTCGACATATTTGGCAACGGCCAAACCCCTTCACTCGCCATGCCCAACCAACAATGCAACACCACCACCAATGGTTGCACCATTACCAACCAAATCAGGTATTAAATGTCTGTTAATAAGGCAGCTTTAAGTTTTCAGTTATTGAAAAAGACTAATAGTCATAGCTCTTCACTTCTCTTTAAAAACCCAGTAGTATTAATTATTAGTACTTTCTAAGAGGGTGTATTATTCATTTTTTCTTCTATCCCTATAACTTGTTCGATCTATTTGCACCTTCTTAAAAATTTGTCAACTATTTAGATTAGAAAATGTTTATAAATCGTTTCGGAAAAGACTAATCATGTTTATATCCCTAAATTAACCAGGCACTGCCAAAGGAAGGGTATCAAAGTGATGCTCTCCATCGGTGGCAACGTTGGAGACTACTCTCTTGCTTCCAAAGCGGACGCAAAAAATGTTTCCCGGTATCTCTGGAACAACTACTTAGGTGGATGCTCACCGAATCGCCCTTTCGGTGCCGCTGTTTTGGACGGTATAGATTTCTACATCAAGCAAAGTTTCGAACAGTATTGGGATGATCTTGCCCGCTATCTACATCGTTTTAGCAAGCGCGGAAAGAAGAAGGTGTACTTATCGGCTGCCCCAGGGTGTGGATACCCCGATTCATCCTTAGGGAAGGCTCTTAAAACAGGCCTTTTTGACTTTGTTTGGGTACTGTATTATGCCAATATTGATATTAATTTTTCATGTATGTACCTTGGTGGAAATAATACTAGTAATTTGTTGAATTCGTGGGCCCTGTGGACCAAGTCGGTAAAAGCTCGAAAGTTTTTCTTGGGATTGGTGGCAGTGCCACGCCCGCCAAATACCGAAGTTCTTCCGGGCGGATTTATTCCTGTCGATGTGTTGACAAATCAAGTACTCCCGGTGATAAAGAAGTCGAGAAAGTATGGGGGTGTGATGCTTTGGAATTCATTTTTTGATGAGGATGAGGGGTATAGTACCGCCATTCTGAGCAGTGTTGTTTGATAAAAAAAAACGTGAAGTATTTATTGTGTTTTTGGTTTTGCCAGTTTGTTGTAAGAGAAGAATCAATAATGTGTGCATTGGTTTGAACTCTGAACTACTGTTTGATTTGTTTCGCCCAGTTTTGGACTAATAAAACTGTAAAGTTGGATGATGCTATGGTGTCCCAGGTCATTTTGGGGACACCGTAATTTTTGGCATAACAGAACCCTTGCAAGCATAACAAAAATCATTACAAGTATAATAGAACCATAACATGGCATAACCAAGGCATAACCAAAAACCAATCAAGGCATAACCAAAAATTAACCAAGGCATAACCAACCAAGTTATGCCTTGTTATGGTTTTGGTTATGCTTATAATGGTTTTGGTTATGCTTGTAATGAATTTGGTTATGCTTATAATGATTTTGTTATGCCAAAAGTTACGGTGTCCCCAAAATGACCGGGGACACCGAAGTCATTCCCATGTTGTTATTGTTTTCATGAATCTGCGTGGACAAGCTTAATTTATTGGGCTGTGAAGAGGAGAAAGAGAAAAACTTTTTTACGGAAGTTTCCATAAATAAAATTTACATACGGAAGTGAATCACTAATGTCCAAAAATGTTTTGGACAGTTCAGATTTTAATGAAACTTTTTCGGAAAAAAGTTAATTGTGACCGATTATAATTGAAAACGAATCTCAGTCATTGATTGTACGAATAGACAGCTGATCGAGATTGCGCCACTCCGTAAACTCTCTATTCATGGAGCGGCTGTGAAAAAGTCAATCTGGAGGAGAAAACAATTTTGTTCGACGACTTTTAAATAAGGAATGAACATTGAATGGTTCTTTCACTGGGTGTCTACTGTCTACTCCATTTGTTGGGCTGCACATGCACCCCAACGAAAAGAGTACATTTGAAGGCTGGCCAACGAAAAGAGTACATTTGCAAGGAAAGTAAATTCAGGAGCGCCTCTAAGATTTTAGTTCAACGATAACAAAATCGTAAAGAAGATTTCAGTAATACTACACTATATACAAAATAGAAACGTATTATTTTGCTCATAAATTTATTGGACCTGATTTATTTTATTTTTGTTGAGCTATAATATCTGTTGGGGGATGATGCTATGGTGTCCCCGGTCATTTTGGGGACACCATAATTTTTGGCATAACAGAACCCTTACAAACATAACAAAAATCATTATAAGTATAACAGAACCATAACATGGCATAACCAAGGCATAACAAAAAACCAATAAAGGCATAACCAAAAATCAACCAAGGCATAACCAACCAAGTTATGCCTTATTATGGTTTTGGTTATGCTTATAATGGTTTTGGTTATGTTTGTAATGAATTTGGTTATACTTATAATGGTTTTGTTATGCCAAAAGTTACGGTGTCCCCAAAATGACCGGGGACACCGAAGTCATTCCCTCCCATATCTGTTAATTCACAATTTTATCTGACTTTTCTTTAACCTAGTTGGTTCCCTTAAAGCTTTTCACCTTCTCGTTTACTGGTACAACCGCCCGAGTAAATGCCTAAATAGTGTACTCCTACCCTAAACAAAACACTATATCTAGATATTATGAACAAAATAGAAATAACTACTAATAAAATTAAATATTAAATCAAGCACCTACACATATTGGATTAAGCTGATATGTTGCGAGAAGAGACTTGAAAAGTTATTTTAAAATTATTGAATGGCTCCAATTATCCGTACGGGACCCGGAGTGAGCCCCCGCGATGGTCTATGCAGGGTCGATTCCCACCTTTTTAAAAATCTCAAGGAGCATGTTTATTTATTTATACTACAAGATAGTACATGGGCTACACAACATGGGGTAGCCATCCCATGAACATCAAAAGAAAGCATTGGTGTACAAAAGGGAACATATGCAATGTTCCGTCACACGCCAATGTTTTTTTTGCCAAACCTACAGTAACAAAGTTTTCTTCCCTAAGAATGTGCTTGATTTGAACATCCCATTTACAGGCCAGGAGCATCTTGCAATCAAAGATAAGAGGGAGGCGCCACGGTGAAATACAATGTAAATCATAAAGCAGCAAAGTATTGAGTTGTGAGTCGGACTCCAAATCAAGTGTATGAAAGTACCCTTGAGTTCAAGCTATTTGGAGGCTCATACGAATAGCTTTGAGTTCTGCTACCATACTTGTAGTGGCACCAACATATTGATTGAAGCCAAGTAACCAACGCCCATAAGAATCTCTAAACACATCTCAGCTACTAGCGCCGCCGCTATTGGTTCGAGGTTCGAGAATCAGTTTAGTGTCCAACCTTAATTTTTGAGTAGAATGGGACGCCGTTGCAAGGTAGAAAAATTCCTTGGAAAGATGAATGATAGAAAAATTCCTTGCAAGGGTCGGTTCCCACCTTGGCGATGTCCTTGGGATTGGATTGTACTGACAGCCCCTTTGGCAATATAGGTGAGAAAAGAAAAGAAAGGGGTGCGGTCTCCCTTATTAATGAGAAAAGAAAAGAAATGAGTGTGGTTTCTCATCATCTCATTTGGATGGACAAAATATAGGTGAGAAAGAAAAGAGAGTGTCACATGTACTTTTACTAATATAACTCTCCCAGCCCTAGATCTATACTCGTCTTCTCCTCCCAGCCACTGTCTCTTCTTCTTCTTCTCCAAAAGATCGAAAAAAACCTCAGTAGTCTCCCTCAAGGGAAAAGAAAACCTCACAGAGCTATCAGGTCTCTGTCTCTCTCTCTCTCTGTGCGCGCGCATGTGTGTAAAAGGTATTTTTCAGTTTGGTGTTCCCGTGAGTT
>BPLS01009899.1:0-10574 GCA_019656275.1 Rhododendron kiyosumense | reverse complement strand
CATAACGCCAATTCTAAATAGGAGAAGAAACTGTATTTAGTTCTGTTCTACAAACTTTCACATCTCATGATGAATCAATGGTTTTGAGAGTAATCAAAGCTCAGAGGCTGCTGAATGTAAGGGGCCTGCAAAACACAATAGCTAAATTAAGTAAACCAATCAGATATAAGTACCACGATTGAACGGACAAGGAAAACACGAGACGAAAAAATGGTTACACTCCAAAAAGGTGGAACGTAAGCTTCAAGAAAATCCATAACTATGAGTGCTGTTAATCGCACCCCCGTGTCAAGCCCCCCTGACACGGCCCCCTTCGATTTCCCGTTTTACCTCCGGCTCCCCATGCTCTCTCTCTGTCTCTCTCTCTCTCTCTCTCTCTCTCTCTCTCTCTCTCTCTCATTTTATTTTTTGTTATAAAATTTTAAATGCTAATAACTTTTTTTTCACTTATTTTTTTAAATAAATTTTATATTTTTGAAATCTACTCAACGAAACCTATCAAACGAGCCTAATATTGATGGTGAAATAATGTAAAACGGAAAAATTATATTTTTTTGGTAGTTTAAACTGTCTAAAGAGGCTGAAAAATTAAGTGTTCCAAATTTTAATCCGTTTGAACCGGTGGAAAGATTTTAATTTTCTGATTATTTTGTCCTATATAAATGGTCATAATTAAATTTTGACTCTAGAGCTCTCGTTGATTAACCCTAATCTCTCGTTGATTAACTATAATCAACGAGAGATAGTTAATCAACGAGAGATTAGGGTTAATCAACGAGAGCTCTAGAGTCAAAATTTAATTATGACCATTTATATAGGACAAAATAATCAGAAAATTAAAATCTTTCCACCGGTTCAAACGGATTAAAATTTGGAACACTTAATTTTTTAACTATATTTTTTAATATATAAATTGTCTAAAGAGGTTGAAATCATGTATTTTTTGAATAAATTTTATATTTTTGAAATCTACTCAATAAAACCTATCAAACAAGTGTAATATTGAATATGAAATTATGTGTTTAAATTAAATGATTTTTTTGGGCCGAATATATTATCTGTTTGTTTCTATTTTTTTGTCCTTCATTTTTTTTAAACTTCTATATTTGAGTTTTCAAGTGAATTATATATGTTGAATCCACTTAAATTTACTTTATATTTCTCTGAACAGTCAATAATGCAAACTAAAATCAAACTTCATTTAATTATAATTGAGTATATAGAACCAATATATGAACATAAATAAATACACAAATTTAGTCAATATTTTCGCCAAATTGTGTTCGTCATCCTGGTAGATCTATCTGCATTACTTCATAGCACAATTGGAGGCATGCTTCATAAGGATGAGCCCATCCGTGTGCTTCATCTGATGCATTTGGCCTCCACCATATGATGATGGGTGGTACATGGTAATGAGGGTATAGAAAAACTTGCACGAAGTGATTGCCGTTAGCACGGCCAATAGTTATATGTGTGCGTGCTGCGAATGAAACTGGATGGGAGCTCAACGGCAAGTGAGTGAGACAGCTCGAAGCAATTATATCGAATGTATGCAGTACAACATTGTACGTTGATGCGATGACAAGTGCCAATGGTATAGAATCCATCCAATGGTTCTCTGGTGCCGATGGCTGGAAGCAACAAAGTCTTTGTAGCACTTGTGATACATAATTACGTTCTGGATAAAGCTGGTCATACAGGACCCAATTTTATTCAATCTCTTGGATAAAACAGTTAATCGGGATTAAAAATTGTAACAGTTTGCAAGATGTGATAGATGATAACATGGATGAGCAGTTAGTATAGGATGAGAACAGACTGCTGTGAGAGTTTAAACAAACTGGGAAGCCCCTATTTTGGAGTGACATGTGCAGGAAGAAACCAGCATGCACTAAACAAGTCACTGCGTGCTGTTTACTCCTGCGCGCGCAACTCCAAAACACGCGCGTACCGGTGAGCTCAAACCTGCAGCTCTTATTCCCAAACCTTCTGGGCCCTGGAAGGACCAGTGCACACCCAGGACAAACCAAGTAGTTTATAGCAGCATCATATACAGTTTAAAGGCTGAAAAGCCCTACAAATTAATAAAACACCCCATAAACAGTGTGGGGACAAAATAATGGCCTAAATCCAAGTTATCCATGCATGGCCACTCACTGGTCAGAGACAAACTATCGCGCGATGGAGTCAATCTGTTGCGCAATGGAGTCATTCGGTTGCGCGATGGTCTGAGTCTTTTAACCAGCGTTTGGTTTACAGATTTATGGGTTCTGGAATAGGTCCAAATGTTCCCAGGGGTACTCCATAATAGCAAAAATGCAAATTAACTATAGCTAACAGTTTATACTAAGGAAAGCGGTAAACCGATTTTTAGCATGCTCAAAAGTGATCTATATGAAAGAAAAATACATAAAACAGTAGGAAACCAATCCCCACACGGTCCATCAGCACATCAACGAAGTGTCGCGTGCGAGAGTGGGACCGATGCGCGCTGGTCCTACCACAACGATTTTTGGAACCTTGCTAGCTTTAGGACCATAACTAGTATTGATTACCAGTCTTGGCCCTGCCAGCCCCCCTTAGGGATCAGAACAGAAAACAGTAGGTAGCTATACCTAAATTGAGTTTGAAAGGGCTTTGAGCTTTGATGTTTGAGGCTTGATTGAGTGGTTGAATGCTTGATAATTGAAGAACAAAGTGATTATGCTTGATTGGGGTGTGAAAATGGTTATGGGATGTTTTAACCCTTTGAATTTTGTAACCCTTTGAAAGAGAAACAAAGAGGGATATATATAGGAGGAGATGGAGGTGAATCTGATTGGAAACAGAGGAGTTCAACCAGTCCACAAGGCCTAGCTGAAGTTGCATTGGTGGCCAACTGTCCTTCTCAAGAAAGGTTGGTGGTAGGTTAGACCGTCGCGCGATGGAGTCACTCTGTTGCGCGATGGTCAACGGTCAAACTTTGACTATTGACCACCACCTGGCAGGTTGACCGTCGCGCTAGGGACTGGGAGCAGCGCGCGACAGTAGGGTTTTTGGCCTCTAGAAGTGGCTTAGGATTGGTTCAAGGGTTTTTCAAACACTCAAAGCTCAAATACGTATCATTCCCAGGGTGTTCTTAATCCGTTTCATCATCGGGGAATAAAAAACCGTAAGTAAACTAATTTGAAAGCCAGATTGGGGTGTCTACAGGTGCTGTCGTACTTGAGCTCATTCATCTTCAGAACCAAAGAGTTGCGTGGCTATCACCCTAAAGCCACAATGACCGTCTGATTGAATGTCAACATAGTGGGATATATAATGCTAATACTGCTGAGGAAATTTCTGAACGAGGTGATCCCTCCCATTGCTCCTTCGCGATGTTGGAATACGTGAGGCCCGAGATTCTGAAGTGGATACTGTGAAGGAAGGTATGCGACCTCTATTCTGCTTATTTCTGCCTGTAGGTTGACTCTTGTGTTCTGTGTTGTATGCTGGGGGTCAAACTATGCAACGAGATGGATCACCATATCAAGAAACCTGTCCATCATAGACTCTCGACTGTCAAAATCCATTTCATTTAATCTTTCAAGAAGCTGAGCTGCCTTGTCGGATCGTGCTCCCTCGTCAGTATGCCTCTGGGCGTGCATGGACAACGTACTCCAATAAGGGTGGATAGCGCTTAGCAGAATTGGCCTGTCCACAGAACGATAAAGTGCAATATCTTGAAAGTATGACAATCCGTGTGTCCTTTTGATCTTACAATAGCAAAAGCTGGCTTCATTAACAGTGCGTTGCACCTGCTTATGGATTAAGTTCATTGCCTGTAATGAAATGCAACATCTGATTTCACTATAAATGCCTTCATGTAGATGTATGTGTCGTGGAATGTTGAGAGATTTTTGGAACGACTCCTGAATATCCCCGAACTGACTGGTCAACATCTTTTCTATTTTCTGAAAGATATTTGAAGCAAGGACATGGTATCTCCCAAGTATAGTTTGAGCCTCGCATGCGCAGACTCTGCCCTGCAATTTAATAATACACTGCGTTAAATAGGCAAGTTACATAAAGTATTCTTTAGTGCAGTACAGTAAATATACAATGATTATAGGAAAGTTACCTTTGGCTTGAATTGCTCCCGAGATGCATAAACTGATCAGGAAACTAAAATCTTTCACCGGTTCAAACGGATTGAAATTTGGAACACTTTATAACCATATTTTTAATTATATAAACTGTCTAAAAAAGTTAAAATCACGTATTTTTTTAAATAAACTTTATATTTTTAAAATCTACTCAACAAAACTTATCAAACAAGTCTAATATTGAATATGAAACTATCGTCCCGACGGATCTATATTAATTACTTAGTCAATATTAAACTACCACAAAAATATAATTTTTCTGTTTTACATTATTTCACCATCAATATTAGCCTCGTTTGATAGATTTCGTTGAATAGATTTCAAAAATATAAAATTTATTAACAAAACACGTAAAAAAAAAGTATTAGTATTTAAAAATTTTACAACAAAGAGAGAGGGGGGGGGGTGTAAAGGGGGGGTTGTTTTCGGTGACACCAAATTCTTGTCACTGTTGACAACATTTTGTGACAACTACACAATTTTGTCACCATTGACTTTCAATGTCATGGATACAATGACACTTCCTCTTGTGTCACCAAAGATAATAGGTAACAAAATTTGAACGTTTAATGACATTTTTGCATGTCACCGATGTGTTTTTTGTTGTAGCGTCGGGGGGCTTGACACGGGGGGCCATAGTAATCCGCCATAACTATACAACATTGCTTATCCAAGTGGTATGTTTTCCTCAAAACAAAAATGGTGTTGGGGAAAAGGAAAACAACCACCACATTTTCTTGAAAGCCACGAATTGGGTATCGACAACACAACCAGAGTGGCTACCAGCAAAATATTTAAGTGTTTTTATTTTAGAACGTATTTCAGGATATAATTCTTCGAAAGAACTAGGTTTCCGCAGACCAAGCATATACTAGTCAATGAAGTTCATATGCATTTCATAAACAACAAAAAAAATCCGAAAAAAATGTGAAGCTACCATTGGGAATGAGTGATGTCACCCCATAACTGCCAAGTACTGTTTCTGGGGTTTTATCGACATGGATTAGGCTGGTCTTCACCCTCAAACGCAACATGAAAGAGTTTACAAAAAGCACCAAGGTTCCAAGAGCAGTATACAGGCCATATCAGAATCAAGCATTCTTATTCCCTGATAGGATGGAAATAGCAGCTCAAGTGACATATATGGAGAGAGAGAGAGAGAGATGAAGCCAAATAAAGGCCTATACACTACTGTGTAAATCAAAAGGCTCCACAAGGTTCATCAATTACTACCTGGATATCTTCCAAGCCCCCAGCTATAACTAAAACGATTTAGCACAATTACTTAATCTTAAGACTTCTTTCTTTTAATGTCTGAATCTTAATTTTAACTCTGTTACATGCAAGAATAATTACACTAGTATAATCATAAGAACAAAACTACATAAGTCAAGATGACATATATATACACACACACGAGACGGTTCGGAAGGGATTCATCCGAGCAGTTTTTGTTAGTATTTTTTAAAGAATGGTTCAAAGAAAAACTGCTCGAATGAAGCTCTTCCTGATCATTTTTTTTTTTGTGGTGATTTCAGTGAGTACCCTTAAAATTACGTTCGGAACACATTAAGCGGCTCGGATCATCGAAATTTAGTCGAAAATGGGGAGAAAATGGAACGTCCGCAACTTATCTAAAATAAGGGCGCCCTTATAAGAAGCTAACTCTGTGTGTGTGTACATATATAGAGTCATTTTCAAATGAGGAGATCCTTATTTAAGTTAAAATAAGGACATCTACATTTCTCTAATTTTTCGTTCGAATTTCGATGATCTGAGCCGCTCAATGTGTTCAGAACGTGATTTTAAGAGTATTCATGAGGAGTCAGCAAAAAAAAATGACTGGGAAGGGTTTCATCCAAGCAGTTTTTCTTTGAACCGTTCGATAAAAAATTTTTTGCTCGAATGAAGCCTTTTCGGTTATTTTTTTTGTTGATTTTTCGCGGGTACCCATAAAATCACGTTCTGAACACATTGAGCTGCTTGGATCATCGAAATTCTATCGGGAAAGGGATGTCCTCCTTTTATTAAGTTAAGATAGTCATTAGAAGAAGGGGACTATATATATATACACACACACATACATACAGTTATTTTAAAATGAGGAGGTCCTCATTTTAGTTAAAATAAGAACCTCTTCATCTCTTCCATTTTTCATTAGAATTTTGATGATCCGAGCCGCTCAATGTGTTCAAAACGTGATTTTAAGAGTACCCGCGGGAAATCAGCAAAAAAAATGACCGGGTGGAGTATCATCCGAGCAATTTTTATTTGAACTGTTCGATAGAAAATAAACAAAAACTGCCCGAATGAAGTCTTTCCGTTCAAATTTTTTTTTTTTTGCTGATTTCTCGCGGGTACCCTTAAAATCACGTTTTAAACACATTGAGCGGCTTGAATCATCGAAATTATATCGGAAAAGGGAGGTCCTCATTTTATTAAGTTAAGGTGATACTTAGGAGAAAGGGAATATATATATATATATACACACACACACACACACACACACACACAACGTATATATATAGTCCTCTCTTAAGGACTATCTTATTTTAACTAAAATGCGGACCTCTTTATTTCTCCAATTTTTCGATCAAATTTCAATGATTCGAGTCACTCAATGTGATCAAAACGAAATATTAAGGATACTCGCGAGAAATCAGCAAAAAAAAAAAAAAAAAGACCGGAACGGGCTTGATTTGAACAGTTTTTATTTGAACCGTTCAATAAAAACAAATAAAAACTGCTCGGATGAAACCCTTCCAGGTCTTTTGTTTTTTGCTGATTCTTCACGGGTATCCTTAAAATCACGTTCTAAACACATTGAGCAGCTCGGATCATCGAAATTCGATCGGAAAAGGGAGGCCCACATTTTATTAAATGAGGTGGTCCTTACGGGAGACTGACTATACTTTTGAAAAATCAGCAAAAAAAAAAGACTAGGAAAGTCTTCCTCTGAGCAATTTTTATTTATTTTTTATTGAACGATTCAAATAAAAACTACTCAAATCAAGTCCGTAGGAGAACACTAGCCCGCTCGGGAGAAGCTTGTCCCATGCCTATCTACTTTCAAAATTGCTCCACCGTAAAATGAAAGGGAGACAAAGACAGCTTTATTAAAGTGAATGTGGGTTTGTCCAAACAAGAAAAATTAAATTTATAACGCGTTGGAAAATTATTGGAATCACTAGCCCACTCGGGAGAAGCTTGCCCCATACCTGTTTTCTTTCAAAATTGCTCCATCACGTGTGAAGGAAGTGAAGGCAAAGACGGATTTGGGGATGCTGCATGTAGTGCACCCCAAACTATAGCGTGTAATGTGTTTGATTCAGCAGTTTATTTCGACAATGGACAATTCGGATTTTTTTTCATCCGAGCAATGAATGGTTTAAATTTGTAAGTGTTCAGATCAAATTCAAACTGTCTGTATCGAAATGAACAGTCAAACAGACCATACGTTGTGGGCTGCACTACACGTCCTGAGTCCGGCAAGGACTACTTTAGTAAAGTGAATGTGGAATGTGAAGTAAAGTGGAAAATTATTGAAATCGCTAGCCCACTTGGGAGTCGGGAGAAGCTTGCCCCATATCTATTTACTTTCGAAATTGCTCCATCGTGCAAAAGAAGTGAAGGCAAAGACGGATTCAGAGATGCTGTAGTGAACCCCGCATTGCAATGTGTAGTGTGTTTAATTCGGCCATTTATTTTGACAATTTTATCCGAGCAATGAATGATTCAAATTTGTAGGTACTCGGATCAAATCTGAGCTGTCTATGCCGAAATGGACAGTCGAATCGACTGCGCTGCGGGCTACTCTACAACATCCCAAGTTCGTAAGGACTACTTTAGTAAAGTCTCAATGTGGGATGTGAAGTAAAGTGGAAAATTATTGGAATGCTAGACCATCCTATTGTAATAAGTAAATGAGTGTGGATAAGCAAATTTAATAATAATACTAAAAAAATACTCCATATTGTGATAAGCAAAGTTACAAGTCTTTTAGCAAATAATCAAATTTCACCAATTCCATAACCAAATTTAACTTTTACCAATAATCGAAACGAAATAACCAAACTCAATAACTCCAAAACACTCAATCGTCTCATCGAGATAAATAATTTGGTGTGGTCGGGTGCGTGATTGTGAACTTGTTTGCGATTGGACAAATGTGCATTGTGTATTGTGAGATTTTTTTTGGGTTAAAGATGCAAAAATAACCAATGTAGAGGTAGATGTTAAGTTTGATTATGGACTAAATGGATGATCAATTGCTTACGTGACACATTTTGACTATTGCCATTGAGAGCATCCGCACTAAAATAACCAAAAGTCAATAATCAAAATGAAGTATGAGGATAACAAAATTTGATTATTGATAAAAGACTACTAATTTTGATTATCCAATGGCCAAAATTTGATTAGTTGCTAAGAGATTGTTAAATTTAGTTATTTCAATGTAAACTCTTTTTTGAGCAAATGTTGTTAATCTTAGTAACCTTTTAGTTTTAATTATACTACTGTGGATGCTCTAATATGCTCTTATTATTGTTCTCAAGTAGGGAAAGTTTGCTAGACATTAAAAACAAATCCTTTTCCGAAATCAGCTCCAAACCCTTACGTTTCAATACTTGTTTTGCTATGTCCTCTCTTCTTTCTCAAAGAAAACAATCGAAGAGAAAATTTTCTCTTCTCTCCCCTTACGTTCACATTGTTTAAAGAAAGAAGAAGCAATAGAGACGAAGGTTTTGAATATTCCTAGAAAAACAGAGCCTTTACATTGTAGTTTCACAGTGAACATACGTACGCATTGGAGTAGATTTTTAGAAGCAAAAATGTAATCTTATACTAAGTAATGAGATATGGTCTACTGATAGAGTGCTAAATTGTTTTGGAGGTCCATAGTTTGAATTTTGATGCACGGGTTATCAGGCTTGGATTGCCGAACAGACAGCTCAGATGGTGCACAACACTGTCTCTTAGTTCCTTCGAATTGGTGGTTATATCCATCTTTAGGTTGGGTCTTTGACGCGGCTTACAGTCACGAATGTGAGCACCTAAATTCACATGAATACATATTTGAGTACCATCACTGATTGTAGAAGAATCCATTCAAGATTTGCACCACACAAATAGTTTGCGTTCTGTTTGTATTTAAACAAAGCTGCTATGAATACATACATTTGAGTACATACTCTGTGTGGATATATGGCTTTGGGACTCGTATCAGATTTCATAAAGATGATTGAGTCGCACATTTTGTTCAAAATACTTTATTTAATATTCTAATAAAAAATTAGTTCAATGAGATATCGATAAAGACATTTACGAAACATCTAATTTTATCCCATGCTTGGAGAAGCTTGGCCCTGCCTAATCTCAAAATTGCTCCAGTACTGTAAAAGGAAAAGAAAAAGGAAAAGGAAAAGAAAAAGGATCCCAACTTTATAAAATTATTTATAATTGAAGGCTGTGGTTGTTTTCCACAGCGAAAGTTTGCCCGGACAAAGACAAACCCTTCTCATAAATCAACTCCAATCTTATATATCGGATGAACCAAGCACACCAAATATACACCAAATTTCGTGATATTAATTTAGAACGGAGTTCTCATACCAATAACCTGAGCCGTTTAATTTGTTGACCGCGTTATTTTCCTTAAAAAAAACATCCAACTCATTAGAATATCGATAAAGATTTTGATCAATTCATTTAATTTTTTTCTTGGCAAATTCAAAGACGAAAATTGATCAACCCTTCTTCACCGATATCCGGATGAACTGATTTCTTACAGAGACACTTAGAAAAATATTTTTATAATGGAACTGTTCTGATCATTTGTGCATGTATGTTCCCGAGATGAGTCTCATCTTGGTGTATATTTGATGTAAACCAAATGCTTTAATCATAGTTTTATTTAAAAAAAAGAAAGAAACCAAAGCCAACATTATTAAGGTAAATGTGGGATGTGAAGTAAAGAGGAGGGTTGGAATTCTCCAACCCATCATTTATTTCTTCGAATATAGAGGGTTGCCTTTTGGATTTTTTGCAAAGAGTCTCAAAGTCATAATGGTAAAGTAAAGGGGAAGCTTCTCCATGCCTGATATTGCTCCGCTGTTAAAGGAAAAAGGAAAACAATAGCAACTTTATTAAAGTAAATGTGGGATGTGAAGTAAAGTGGAAAATTAATGGAAGGGTATGTTTGTTTTCCATAGGAAAAGTTCGCTGGGAAGGATAAATCAAACTATTCTAATGAACTATTTTAAAGATTCCTTCAAAAAATTAACTTATTCAAAGATCCCTACAAGTTTGATTAATGTAATCGATTTTTCAATTTTTTCTCTCTACGAATTGAGACAAAAAAATCGATCAAACTCTTAACGAGATTTGAATGAGCTGTTTTTTTACCGGCACTTATACAAATATAATTTAAACCAATTGAACGGT
>BPLS01009895.1:0-11444 GCA_019656275.1 Rhododendron kiyosumense | reverse complement strand
TTCTGCAGAAACCAAACCTAATTACATTCAATACTGCAGGAGCCCCCTCTTCTTCAGAAAGTGCTTCGAAGAGAAGAAAAATTACTTCTCCACCCAAAGAAGTAATTCCCACCAAGCACTATCTTGAGCCCTCAGCTGCACCTCCAGGTTGGTTTCCTTCCTTCCAATTACTCTTTAAATTGTCATAATATTTATCTGAGTCACCTTCTTATCCCCTTCCTATCAGCTTCGAAGAGGACAAGGACCACCAGGAAGCGTGGCCCCCAGGTTTCTTCCAGTGATGAAGAAACAGAGAGTGATACAGAGATACTGGCCTCCAAGAGTACATTCCTTTCTCATTTATGGTTTAGTACTCCCTTAGGAGTAAGAGAACTCTATTCTAATCTTTGAGTTCGAACCAGGTGAAACAAAGCAAGTGAAGGAGACCCTCCTTTATGTGAGGAAAACAACTCCTCCCAAGAAGCCTGTTTCTCCAAAAAGACCTTCCTCCCCAGAAGAGGTAAGTCAATTTACACTACACACATTCTCATGTGTCTCTTGTGCTCGTGATTCACTGTTAACTTCTTTGTAGGCTCAAGCTGCACCTCCTGTTGAGGCATTGGAGCTAATTCCTGCTCCCTACCTTCCACAAGAAGTGATAGAGCCCTTAAGCCAAACGTCAGAAGATGTCCCCCACAAGGTATCCTCCGAATATTCGTCTTTTGAACTTGTGAAAGGATTCACTCTAATTTTTCTTTGTCCTTTGCAGGCATCTCCCGTTCAAGCTCTTTCTGTACAGAAAGACTCTGCTGCAAAGGATATTGACATGCACACTTTGCTGTCATTCCTTACTGAGCCAACCTTTGCACAAGTACTGACCAGCTTGGCTCCTTCGAAGTGCTTGGGGCCCCTTCCTATCCTTCAGAGAGACTTCCCCCTCACTCCCTTATCGGTTTCAGGGGAGGGACCTCTAAGGATGGACCCTACTTTGGCTTCGAAGAGCCATACTCTTAGAAGCGCTGAGGATCAAGGCTCCAGTTCAGCCTCTTCCTCTGATCAGGTACTCTTGACAATTAGTCGTACCTTTCATTTCCTGTTTTTCATTCAACTTATCTTTAACTTATAAACCTTATGCAGGCAACAGGCATGGCTCTTCTTCCTGAAGACCATCCCACATCTTCCTCTTCTCCAATTGACTTGCCCTTAGTGGTTTTTGACATATCCTTCTTTAAAAGTCAATTGGAAGAATTTTGTAATAAAATAGCTACTCTCACTCCTCTTATCTCTTCTAACCCTTTGGAAAGCCTTCAGCAACTCCTGAGCCCCTCCACACCTCTTCTCTTACCTTCTTTTAGTCTTAAACATGTTCTTTCGAAGGAAGAAGTCTTGACATTAAAGAGTCTTCTGAGGACCCTAAATCAGTTAGGACTTCCCACTTTGATTGAACATAGTTTAACCTATCACTTCGAGGTGTGCCAACAAGCTTTACTTCTCTCCCAAGGCCTTCCCATGTCAATCAATTCCACTCTCCAAGAGCAACTCAAGCAGTTCAGTGAATTGATTGCTCATAATCGTTTCTTGTCCGAGAGCATTGGATTGACCTTCGAAAATGCCAACAAGTTAGAAGCCAAAGCCCTCGAGACCGCCTCTCGCCTATCTTTATATCAGGCTCGAAGAGATAAGCTTTCAGAGCTTGACAAGAAAATGCAACGGTTACAAGACGAGATGGAGAAAGTCAGGGAAGAGAGAGCTGAAGTTTCTAAGGGTTTCCCAGAGCTTGAGGGTGAAGCACTAAGGGATGAGTTGATGCTCCCATGACTTATTCCTTCACTTCGAGAAGAACAGAGGAGAAGAGCAGCTCATACGTCCCTTTTGGATGCTAACTATAGTTCCCTTCGAAGACTACTAACTACCATTTGTAATGTAACTAGTCCTTTTCTGTAACTTTACGCAGTGTGTACCTTATTCTTTCATTGAATATTCGATTCTTTTGGACAAGTACATCCACAATTAACTCAAACTCTGCTTTCCACCTTCCATTACTCAGAAAAACTACTGTGCCAACGGTTCACCTACCGTATCTTTAAGTGCCATAAATGAATATTCCCAAGCTCACTAATATAAATAAAGGGTCTTGGGAAAAAGAAAACTTATCAAGCATCTTCTTCCTCCGCCTTCTCTTCTTTCAGCAACTTCCAAACCACGCTTCTCAGTTAGGGCTTCTAAGAAACCCACCATGAAGCCTCCTCCCCTGTTTCTGAAGAAAAGCTTCCAAACATAGCCACATCATTTCTCACGAGATTTCCCTTAAACCCTAAGGCCTCTGGGTATAGCCACATCAGTGCTCACGATGTGACTGTATCCAGCGGTCGCTTCGAAGACCAAAGAATCTAACCAATAATGGTCTTCGAAGCCCACCTACCTACCTATGGAGCTATGAGCTTCCAACTGTGATTCTAGGAGCTCTATATCCCTACCAATAACTGGTAGGGAACTTGGATCAAGTCTCGATGAAGCTTGGTCCTAGTCTTTGTATCTCAGTTGGATTATCCCTAGAGACTCAGCTTTGATCCCTAGGGACCCAGCTTCGAGATACTAATAGACCCTAGATAGGTTTCTCAATGTAATCCTTTATTCAAATGTAATGGATCCTTAGATAGGTTTCTCAATGTAATCCACTTGTAACCTTCCGAGTTGATAAAATGAAAACTGCTTATTCTTGTTTACGCTTTCAATATTGGCTTTGACCAATGAACTGGTAGTTTAGCCTTTCGCTACTGTTTTCATTCTACTTTTGATGCTAAATACTAACGTGGACGTAACAAGCATGAAGAAAATCACAGAAACAAAAATTTTCCTCACAAGCACTTTGTATTATTTTACCCTAACTGGGCTTCTGCTTCGCAGCCCTCGAATAAACAAATGTTGACAACGCTGAAACACGCTAGCTCTTCGAAAACCAACCGCACGCGGTCTAAATTAATTTATCCAACTCATTTATTTCCCGAGGCTTTCCAGCCGTCTCCTTGTGAGTTGCAACCCATTAATTATCAAGAGGCATGCCGTCCAAAACGTTTTCAGACCCTTCGTCTTCTGAGCCTTACGTATTTCCACTCATCAATGCCCATAATCACTGAAGCAGATTCTTTGTACTCGTTTGATTATAAATACACCAATGTGTTAACAGGACGGTGCATTCTCTCTTTCATTCTCTCCCACTCCACATATCCAACCATGGATGCTGGTCAGCCCACTCTTTCTGTCAACCTTGCAGCTGAGATTGCTAGGCTAGCCAACATGCTTACGGAGCTCAAGAAAGAGATCCAAACAGAGCTCCAGGCCCTTCGAAGCAAGGTCGAACAGCTTCGAAGCCAGCTGGTGTGCGTGGAGACAGCTTCACGTCTCTGCTTGGCTAGGACCTGGGATGATCTCTCATTCGTCCTTTCGGCTCACGAAGCAAAAAATCCCCCGGAGGGAAAATCTTCTTAAAGATTCTCCTTTGGGACTGTGAGGATCAACTATGATCTTCATTTTTGCTTTTTAGGGCCGGAGGGGGGTTTTTTTTGTTCAGATCCACTTGGATCTGTTTGCGTTTATTTTGCTCAGACCCACTTGGGTCTGTTTCAACCCATTTGGGTTTTCTTTTGTTTAGTTGCTCCATATATATAATGAAAATTTGGTTGGCAATGCTTGACTCTTTCATAGCTTCGAATATGACACATTGGCTGAAATGTAATCATATAAGAACTTCAAAGAAAAGAACTCCTAAATGTCAAAACCAATTGACATCATACCGCTAAACAACCAATGCTCCGAATTCGGAATTAAAAATAACCCAATTCCATGGAAAACCTCAGAAACCTTCCTTCGAAAGCTATCTTCTATGAAAGGATTCCCATATTGATGGAATATAAGCTTTGAGATGTCTTCCATTGATTTTCCTTCGATGAACATAACCATCAAGATTTCTCAAATGATAGGCTCCTCCTCTCAACACTCTATGGATTTGAAAAGGCCCTTCCCATGTTGGCGCCCATTTTCCTAATCCATCCCTTTTTACCCTCCTATCCCTGATAGGAAGGATAACCTTCCAAACAAGGTCTCCTTCATCAAAGCTTCGAAGGGCGACTTTCTTATTATAACTCTTTGCTACTCTGGCCTTTTGCAACATGATTTGATTCAAAGCCTTTATTCTGGCTTCATCAATGTCTTCTAACTCCATGTGCATGGCTTGATGATAAGACCCTGTATCCAAATTATTTTGACATGCTACTCTTTGAGATCTTACAGTAATCTCCATAGGCAACACAGCATCATGTCCATAAGTTAAGGCAAATGGAGTAGTACCCGTGCTAGTCCTCTTTGTATTTCTATATGCCCACAAAGTGTCAAGTAACAACTCATGCCAAACCTCTGGGTTCTGATCCACCATTCTTTGAATCCCCCTCTTAATAATTTTGTTGGTTGATTCTGCTTGACCATTTGACTGAGCATAATATGTGCTGGTATATATTAATGAAATTCCATGGTTACTAGCAAAATTCTTTACCAGTTTCCCTTCGAATATGGAACCATTATCTACTGTTATAGTTTGAGGGCTTCCAAACCTGTATATGATTCCCTTTATGAAATCAATAACATGGGTTTGTTTTACCTCCTGATAAACTTGTGCTTCCACCCATTTGGTGAAATAATCAGTAGCCACTAAGATGAACTTATGTTTTTCCAATGAAGGAGGATAAATCATCCCAATCATGTCCATGGCCCAACCCCTGAAAGGCCATGGTTTTATCACATATTATAAATCTGTGACTGGCAAACGCTTGAGTGGACCTGTTTTTTGACAGGCTTGACACCCTTTTGCATAATCTATACAGTCTTTGAGGATGGTAGGCCAATAATAACCATACCTCCTTATCAACCATCTCATTTTTATGCCAGCTTGATGTGCTCCACAAATTCCTTCATGCACTTCAGCCATTACCTTAAAGGCACTTACCTTGTTTAAGCATTTCAACAGAAGGCCATCCATCCCTCTCTTGAATAGCTCATTGTTGTACATTATGTAGTTTATTGCTTTCAATCTAGTTACCTTGTCTGCAACACTATCTGGTTTGGTCAAATATTCAATCAATGGTTGCCTCCAATCAACATTTTGACTAGTAGGTACATTAATTTCCAATATTTCGAAACCAGTTATTCTACTTTGTAACATAGGCAGAGATTTTCTCAAAGTTAATTGACAAAATTCCTTTTCTTCTTCTGCTAGAACTTTGAAACCAGATGCCCTTTGGGCTATTTCATCAGCTTCTTCATTAAAGAATCTGGGAACATAAGTTAAAGTGAGCATATAGAACTGATCTATCAACCTCTTGGCCTGTTGATAATAAATTATCAACGCTGGACTAGTGCATTTAAACTGTCCATTCAACTGATTCACCACTAACTGAGAATCTCCAAAGATTTCAGCAACACTCACCTTTAATTTAAGCAAAATTTCTAATCCTATGATCAACGCTTCATATTCTGCCTGATTATTGGAACATTGTCCCTCATTTAGTCGAAAACCATATTTGGTTTTCAACCTTTGGGGAGATTCAATAACTATGCCTACTCCAGCCATTTGAGCTGTCCTTGACCCATCGAACCAGAATTTCCATGGCTTGATCTCAACCACAGTAGCTTCCAACGCTTTTGGTGTCTCAAGCTCATTTGGGTGATCAGCTAGAAAGTTGGCCAATGCCTGGCCTTTTACTGACTTTTGCGGTACATATTCAAGACAAAACTCAATTAAAGATACTATCCATTTCCCAATCTTCCCACTAAGCACTGGCTTAGAAAGCATGTGCTTAATTACATCAGTTTGAGAAATAACATAAGTTACTCTAGGCAACATATAATGCCTGAGTTTCTTGGAAGCATAAAACAAAGCTAAACACAATTTCTCTACTGCAGCATACTTGCATTCGCAGGAGTTTAGGAACCTACTAAGATAATAAACTGCTCTTTCCTTGCCATCCTCATTGTCTTGAGCCAACAGTACTCCTATGGAGTCATGTGTTGCAGCTAAATACAACTTCACTGGCTTTCCTTTGATGGGAGGTGCCAAAACAGGAGGACTGGCTAGATAGCCCTTGATGGCTTCGAAGGCCTCATCATGCTCTCTAGACCACTTGAATTCTTCCCCTTCCTTCAATTTCAACAAAGACGAGAAGATTTTAGTTTTCCCTGCAGTGTTAGATATAAACCTTCGAAGGAAATTTAATTGACCAAGAAACCTTTGCAACTCCTTCTTTGTAGAAGGTGGTTTGGCTTCAATAATAGCCTTTGCTTTATTCTTGTCAACTTGTATTCCTCTGTTGTGGACTAAATACCCTAGAAATTTTCCAGCTGACACTCCAAAAGAACACTTTTCTGGATTTAATTTCAACTGATAATGCTTCATTTGTTGAAATGCCTTCTCCAAATGTTTCAAATGATCCTCATTAGAACTTGACTTCACAATGATATCATCTATGTAACATTCAAGAAAACCTCCAACCAAATTATGAAAAAATGGCATTCATAGCCCTCTGGTACGTGGCTCCAGCATTTTTTAGTCCAAATGGCATTTTGACCAACTCAAAGATGCCAATATTACCAGGGCAAGCAAATGCTGTTTTATGCACATCTTCCTTTGCAATACAAATTTGATTATACCCCGAATGCCCATCCAATATGGATAATATCTTGTGCCCAGCTGAACCATCCACAAGTGTATGCACATTAGGCATTGGATATTCATCTTTAGGAGTTGCAGTATTTAGGTTTCGAAAGTCAACACAGATCCTGATAGTCCCATTCTTTTTAGGGACTGGAACCACATTGGATAGCCATTCGACATACCTGGCTGTTCTAATAAAACCTGCCTCCAGAAGCCTCTGCATCTCCTTTTTAACACCTGCAATAGTTTCTGGACTCATCTTCCTGGTTGGCTGCTTTACAGGTTTAAATTGTGGCTTGATAGGCAATCTATGCTCCACCAATTCCTTGTCCAATCCAGGCAGTTCCTTGTAACTCCATGCAAAGCAATCCTTGTTCGCTTTCAATAGTGCTATTAACCCAGCTTTCACCTCTGGTTCAAGCTGTTTGTTAATGAATACAGGGTTGGGGTTTTGTTCATCCCCCAATTTTACCTCCTCCAGAAGGTCTTGTGCTTCAACCTGCTCTGGAGAAGCAATCTGGGTTTCCTCCTCATGAGGCTTACCATCCTGCATAACATCTTCCCATATGTTATCTTCTTGAATCTTCTGCTCGATCCCCAAAGCAACATACCTCACCAAAGCCAAAGAGTTGGCCTCTTCTTCCACCTCTTCCTTGGACTTACATCCAAGCAGCATCATCTTTTGGGGTGTCTGATTCATAATCAACAGTTTGCTTTAGCTTCGATTTCAGCTCTGCCAATTCTCCCAGTTCCATCTCGTTGGTTGGGTAAGTGGCTGCTTGCAGTAATTCACTCAAAGGAACTACATCTGATTTATACATTTCAGCTTCAGCAAAATTTGCTGTGGCACTAAATGGATGTGGATCAGCTTTGACTCCCTCAACACCCACTTCTTTGCCTTTGTCATACTTAACAATCATTAATTCCTGATGCATGGAAGAAGGGATACATCCATTAACATGAATCCAATCTCTTCCCAATAAAGCATTATATTTAGCATATGTGTCAACTACAAAGAAGGCAGTATCAGTCTCTATGCCTCCTACTGCCAATCTAATGGAGATAATTCCCCTGGCATGTTGACTTTCCCCAGTAAATCCTGCAATGGATGTGCTAGTTGGGATCAATTTTGCTTTTCCTTTTCCTAGCTTTTTCAAGGTTTGGAAAGGCAAAATGTTCACTGCAGCTCCATTGTCCACTAGGATTCTGTTAAGTGGGACTTCATCGAAATATGCAGTAATATACAGCGGACGTAAATGTTGTCTCATCGCATTAGTAGGTAATTTAAATGGATATGAAATTTCCACATAATTTAAATCTATTACCAAGGGATATTCGATGTCAGACATGGACTCCGGGACAAAACAAGCACTTTCTTTTGAGCTTACCTCCAAACTCTCTTGACTCTGCTCTATTTCACATACCAGGTTCTCGTCCATCTCAATCTGAGCCACCTCTTCCAAGTCGCAGTTGTTGCATATGATGTTCAATTCTTCATCACTCAGCGTTTCTTCGAAGTCGATTGGCTTGTCCAAGTTCGACCAAGCATCCCCTTGGCCTTTCATTTTCTGGCCATTCTTGAAGAAATCCATAGAGCATGGATACACCATATTCACCTGCACTTCTGGCTGCTTGCCAAATTGGATTGTTGCCCTTTCTTTGGCTGGTTCAAGTGCCTCAGTTTCCTTAACTTCCTTGCTCTCAACCTCTTGTGCTGATAGCTCCATGGGTGAGGAGCTCCCTTCGATCCCTTCTTGTTCTACCAACATGGCTTCGAGTAACCCGGACTGGTAACTAGCCAATGAATTGGGAGATGGTGGATCAAAATCTTCCTCGAGCATGGCAGAGGCTACTTTCTTCAAAGTCTCCTTCTCATGATACTGGGCTCGAAACTCTTCTGGGTCCCTCTTAACCCTGTCAAACCGTGGATTAAGCCTTGCTCCCCTGCCTGATTCTTCCCCCGTTGAGGATTCTCCTAATTGGAAAAGCGTATACTTTCTCTGGAGCTTCCTTTTCTGAGTTCTTGAAAGCAATGGAACCATCTGGGGTATTTGGGACTTAGGATCCCTGATTAACACCCAGTTTCCAGAGTTCGAGACTGGTGGCTTGAAAGTTCTACTCTCATTCCTGTTAGAGCCTTTGTACCCTTGGAACAGATCAGGCTTGACTTGCCTGAGAAACCAATCAGGAACCCCTTTCACCAGAGTGAAATCTTCTTGCTTGGCCTCTCCTGATGCCTCAGCTGTCTGACCAATGTTGGCCTTCTTCGAAGGTGGCAACTCCCTTTTGTGGATGTCTGGGACAGGGCTAGTGGGCACATCCCTCTTTGGTCCCAACCAAGGCTTAGTGTCACTTAGCCTTGCTTGCGCTGGGGCCAATCTCTTCATTCCCATCTCCTTAGGGAAAAAATTCACGCCCTTCCTATCCAAGTCCTTAAAAACCAGATAGTTGGCCCTGCATCCTACACACAGGTACTCCAAAAATGAAGCTTCCAACATGGGCAAGTGATTATTACCCGAGAATCTCTGTGAAGCCAACCCATCACTTGTTCGTTTGTAGGGAGTTGGCCTCATTCCCATGCCTCGAGGATAGCAAGCGTATGGCCTGCCTCTTCCATATTGAACAGTATTCATGTTCACTGGTGCCTCCTTATCCTGCCAATACTTCTTGACAGTTCGAGCCAGTGAGGAGGGCACATTGGTGTTGACTTCTTCTACCTTTGGAAAAGGCGTTGTATCAATTCCCATAATCTTTTCTGGAAATTTGATCATTCCCTTCTTGATTTGTTCTTGAATCCTGTCACGAAAAACATTACAAGACTTAGTTGAATGGGACCAAGAGTCATGTCATTTGCAATAAGTCTTCCCATTCTTTTCCTCTGCTGTGGGAAGTTTCACATTCGAAGGCAGCTTGATGATTTTCTTTCTTAACAAGAAATCAAAAATCTCATCTGCTTTTGATATATCAAAAGAATATACTTTAGTGATCTCCTTTTGTTTGAACTTCTGTCCTAGGGATACATTCTTTTGAATTAAAGGCTCACAAACACAAGGATCATGCTCTATAATTTCTGCAGCATCGATCTCGTAATTGGGATCCCTATAATACGTAGGGTAAGAGGAATTATGTCTGTCCATATCCTCTTCTAGCAGTGATTCGTATCTAGCCACTTTATAGGTTAGGTCTGCAAAGTCTCTAAACTCTGTAGAGTCAAACCTCTTTCGAAGCTCTCTTTCTAAACCATCTTGCGCTAATCTTACGAATTCTGCCTCTGGCAGTCGAAGTTTGCATTTGGTCTTTGCTCTTTTAAACCTAGATATGAAATCCACTACTTTCTCATCTGGTTTCTGCTTCAGCCTTGCTAAGTCTGCCATAGAGACTTCAGGCTCAGCATTAAAGAGCTTCGCATGGAATGCCTCTTCCATCTGAAACCAATCAGTTATTGATTCTGGCGGCAGGTTAGTATACCATGCAAAAGCTGGCCCAGACAAAGAATTTGGGAATAGCTTCAACTTCATGAAGCCATTTTGAGCCAAATTCTTACACTGGGCAGAAAACCTTGCAATGTGCTCTATAGAGGACTGTCTCCCATCCCCAAAGAACAAGGTAAAATCTGGGATTTTAAACTCTCGAGGGATTTGGAAAGTCGTGTCTATCCATTCTGGATATGGTTTTCTATAAATTTGAGGTTGTACCCCCCGAGTTCGAGGTCCACAAACCTCTTGTATGAGACCCATGACTTGGTCCCTTAGTACTGGATTGCCTATGAGGAAGTTTTGCTCCTGATTTTCAACAGGAGGCCCTGGTCCTATGAAACCATCTTCATAAACTCCCCTTGTCGTGTCTAAATCCCCTTGTTTCTCTCTAGGGATCCTCCCATATGATGTAGGTTGCATTTCATCAAATGCTTCATTAGTTCGAACAGACCTATGGGTTCCATAAGCTGTCTTGAGAGGATTCTTGGTGGTTGGGACTTTTTGTCGAGGGTGTTGAGGGTTTTCACCCCTTCTCTCAGGTTTGTGAACCAATTCTGGTTCTGAATCATCCTCCAATCCCCCAAATGTGGGTTCGAAGAGAGGATTCATACTCTGTCTTTCTCTAGTGTCCCGTCGAACCCCTATGTGAACACCACGAGGTTGCCTTGGAATCTCTAGGACAGGTTCTGGAGGTCTCACAGGCTCATACCAAGATTGTGGTATTTCATCTGGATACATCTTTTCTTTACCTGTTCTAGATTTCATTCTACTTCTACCAACATCCTCTCCAAGCCTTCCTTCGAAGGAACTTTGGTGAGTGTTCGAGTTGGCTTGATGGTTCTGCCCATTATCCCCTGGGCTATTTCCTGCTGCCTCTAAGTTAGGCAACCTACTTCTCATGCTTTTGATCATGGCTCTTTGAGTTTGAGCCATCTCTCGAAAAGCTACCATCATTTCTCTAAACACTTCCTCTCTATCGTGGTCTTTGCCACTGGCTTGTCCTCTTTGGAAGCTTGGAGGTACTTCCTCAGGAGGTGCCTCGTAAGAGGGCTCCTCATAAAGAGGCTCTTCGAGTTCTGAAGCCAATTGAGGAAAAACAGGATCTGTAGGCGTTCCTAGTTCTGGTGCCTGTTCTGGCACAGCTTGTTCTTCTGGCGCTAGATCACCCATGGGTGTTCCTATCTGCTTTCGAAGCCTTGGCATTTTGACACCTTTGTGTCCCACCGGGCGTGCCAAAAATTGTTTGGGCTGAATTAGCTCAATCAAATGGCAAATGATTGTGTGCG
>BPLS01009886.1:0-10020 GCA_019656275.1 Rhododendron kiyosumense | reverse complement strand
TACATCGCTCTGCATCTCGTGAGTTATCGCCTCCATTAAGCCCAATGCCTAGAGTAACTTATGTTATTTCTCAAACTGATGTAATTAAGCACATGCTTTCGAAGCCAGTGCTTAGTGGGAAGATTGGGAAATGGATAGTATCTTTGATTGAGTTTTGTCTTGAATATGTACCACAAAAATCAGTAAAAGGCCAAGCATTGGCCAACTTTCTAGCTGATCATCCAAATGAGCTTGAGACACCAAAAGCATTAGAAGCCACTGTGGTTGAGATCAAGCCATGGAAATTATGGTTCGATGGGTTAAGAACTGCTCAAATGGCTGGAGTAGGCATAGTTATGGAATCCCCCCTAGGGTTGAAAACCAAATATGGTTTTCGATTGAATGAGGGACAATGTTCCAATAATCAGGCAGAGTATGAAGCGTTGATCATAGGATTA
The DNA here is from genome assembly GCA_019656275.1 of Rhododendron kiyosumense. Classification (NCBI taxonomy): domain Eukaryota; kingdom Viridiplantae; phylum Streptophyta; class Magnoliopsida; order Ericales; family Ericaceae; genus Rhododendron; species Rhododendron kiyosumense. The sequence goes on along the minus strand of BPLS01009886.1, from coordinate 9,583 downwards.
GAAATTTTGCTTAACTTAAAAGTGAGTGTTGCTGAAATCTTTGGAGATTCTCAGTTTGTGGTGAATCAGTTGAATGGACAGTTTAAATGCACTAGTCCAGCGTTGATAATTTATTATCAACAGGCCAAGAGGCTGATAGATCAGTTCTATATGCTCACCTTAACTTATGTTCCCAGATTCTTTAATGAAGAAGCGGATGAAATAGCTCAAAGGGCATCTGGTTTCAGAGTTTTGTCAGAAGATGAAAAGGAGTTTTGTCAGTTAACTTTGAGAAAATCTCTGCCCATGTTGCAGAATAGAATAACTGGTTTCGAAGTATTGGAAATCAATGTACCCACTAGTCAAAATGTTGATTGGAGGCAGCCATTGATTGAATATTTAACTAAACCAGACAGTGTTGCAGATAAGGCAACCAGATTGAAAGCAATAAACTACATAATTTACAACAATGAGCTATTCAAAAGAGGGATGGATGGCCTTCTGTTGAAATGCTTAAATAAGGTAAGTGCCTTTAAGGTAATGGCTGAAGTGCATGAAGGAATTTGTGGAGCACATCAAGCTGGCATAAAAATGAGATGGTTGATAAGGAGGTATGGTTATTATTGGCCTACCATCCTCAAAGATTGTATAGATTATGCAAAAGGGTGTCAAGCCTGTCAAAAAACAGGTCCACTCAAGCGTTTGCCAGTCACAGATTTACAATATGTGATAAAACCATGGCCTTTCAGGGGTTGGGCCATGGACATGATTGGGATGATTTATCCTCCCTCATTGGAAAAGCATAAGTTTATCTTAGTGGCCACTGATTATTTTACAAAGTGGGTGGAAGCACAAGTTTATCAGGAGGTAAAACGAACCCATGTCATCGATTTCATAAAAGGAATCATATACAGGTTTGGAAGTCCTCAAACGATAACAGTGGATAATGGTTCCATATTCGAAGCAAAGCTGGTAAGGAATTTTGCTAGTAACCATGGAATTTCATTAATATATACCAGCACTTATTATGCTCAGTCAAATGGTCAAGCAGAATCAACCAATAAAATCATCAAGAAGGGGATTCAAAGAATGGTGGATCAGAACCCAGAGGTTTGGCATGAGTTGTTGTTTGACACTTTGTGGGCATATAGAAATACAAAGAGGACTAGCACGGGCACTACTCCATTTGCATTAACTTATGGACATGATGCTGTGTTGCCTATGGAGATTACTGTAAGATCTCAAAGAGTAGCATATCAAAATAATTTGGATACAGGGTCTTATCATCAAGCCATGCACATGGAGTTAGAAGATATTGATGAAGCCAGAATAAAGGCTTTAAATCAAATCATGTTGCAAAAGGTAAGAGTAGCAAGGAGTTATAATAAGAAGGTCTCCCTTCGAAGCTTCGATGAAGGAGATCTTGTGTGGAAGGTTATTCTTCCTATCAGGGATAGGAGAATAAAAAAGGATGGATTAGGAAAATGGGCGCCAACATGGGAAGGGCCTTTTCAAATCCATAGAGTGTTGAAAGGAGGAGCCTATCATTTGAGAAATCTGGATGGGTATGTTCATCGAAGGAAAATTAATGGAAGGCATCTCAAGGCTTATGTTCCATCTATATGGGAATCCTTTCATAGAAGATAGCTTTCGAAGGAAGGTTTTTGAGGTCTTTTATGGGATTTGGTTATTTTAAGCTAAAACCAAAGCGAATTCCGGATTCGAAGCATTGGTTGTATAGTGGTGCGATTTCAATTGGTTTTGACAGTCAGGAGTTCTTTTCTTTGAAGTTCTTATTCAGTCAAGGTGTCATATTAGCATTCGAAGCCATGAACAAGTCAAGCATTGTCAACCAAATTTCCCATTATATTTATGAAACGACAAAATAAAAGAAAACCTAAATGGGTTGAAACAGACCCAAGTGGATCTGAGCAAAATAAACACAAACAGATCCAAGTGGATCTGAACAAAAAAAAACTCCGGCTTAAAAAGCAAAAATGAAGATCATAGTTGATCCTCACAGTCCCAAAGGAGAATCTTTAAGAAGATCCTCCCTCCGGGGAACTTTTTGCTTTGTGAGCCGAAAGGACGGATGAGAGATCATCCCAGGTCCTAGCCAAGCAGAGACGTGAAGCCGTCTCCACGCACACCAGTTGGCTTTGAAGCTGTTCGACCTCGCTTCGAAGGGCCTGGAACTCTGTATGGATCTCTCTTTTGAGCTCTGTAATCATGTCCATTAGCTTTGCTATTTCGGTTGCAAGATCGACGGAAAGCGTGGGTTGATCAGTGTCCATGGTTGGATATGTGGAGCGGGAGAGAGTAAAAGGAGAATGCACCGTCCTGTTAACACATGGGTTTATTTATACTTAAACGAGTACAAAGAATCCACTTCAGTGATTATGGGCATTGATGAATGGAAATACGTAAGGCTCAGAAGACGAAGGGTCTGAGAGCGTTTGGACGGCATGCTTTTTGATAATTAATGGGTTGCAACTCACAAGGAGACGGCTGGAAAGCCTCGGGAAATAAATGAGTTGGATAAATTAATTTAGACCGCGTGTGGTTGGTTTTCGAAGAGCTAGCGTGTTTCAGCGTTGTCAACATGGTTTATTATTTATTCGAGGGCTTCGAAGGAGAAGCCCAGTCAGGATAAAATAATACAAAAGTGCTTGTGAGGAAAATTTTTGTTTCTGTGATTTTCTTCATGCTTATTACGTCCACGTTAGTATTTAGCATCAGAAGCAGAATGAAGCAGTAACGAAGGGCTAAACTACCAGTTCATTGGTCAAAGCCAGTATTGAAAACATAGATATGAATAAGCGTTTTTTCATTTCATCAACTCAGAAAGTTACAAGAGATTACATCGAGAAACCTATCTAAGGTCTAATAGTATCTCAAAGCTGGGTCCCTAGGGATCAAAGCTGAGTCTCTAGGGATAATCCAACTGAAATACAAAGACTTGGACCAAGCTTCATTGTGACTTGGTCCAATCTCCCTACCAATTATTGGTAGGGAGATAGAGCTCATAGCTCCATAGTAGGAAGCTCATAGCTCCATAGGTAGGTAGGTGGGCTTCGAAGATCATTATTGGTTAGATTCTTTGGTCTTCGAAGCGACCGCTGGATACAGCCACATCGTGAGCAATGATGTGGCTATACCCAGAGGCCCTAGGGTTTAAGGGAAATCTCGTGAGAAATGATGTGGCTATGGTTGAAAGCTTTTCTTCAGAATCAGGGGAGGAGGTTTCATGATGGATTTCTTTGGAGCCCTAACTGGGAAGCTTGTTTGGAAGTTGCTGAAAGAAGAGAAAGCGAGGAAGAAGGTGCTTGTGAGTTTTCTTTTTCCCGAGACCTCTATTTATACTAGTGAGCTTGGGAGTATTCATTTATGGCTCTTTAAGATACGGTAGGTGAAGAGTTGGCACAGTAGTCTTTCTGAGTAATGGAAAGTGGAAAACAGTGTTTGGTTTAATTACGGGTGTACTTGCCCAAAAAGAATCGAATAATCAATGAAAGAATAAAGTACAAACTGTGTAAAGTTACAGAAAAGGACTAGTTACATTACAAATGGTAGTTAGTAGTCCTCGAAGAGAACTAAAGTTAGTATCCAAAAGGGACGTATGAGCTGCTCTTCTCCTCTGTTCCTCTCGAAGGGAAGGAATAAGCCGTGGAAGCATCGACTCATCCCTTAGTGCTTCACCCTCAAGCTCTGGGAAGCCCCTAGAAACTTCAGCTCTCTCTTCCCTGACTTTCTCCATTTCTTCTCGTAACCGCTGCATCTTCTTGTCAAGCTCTGAAAGCTTATCTCTTCGGGCTTGATATAGCGATAGGCGAGAAGCGGTCTCGAGAGCTTGGGCTTCCAATTTGTTGGCCTTTTCAATGGTGGAGCCAATGCTCTCGGATAAGAAGTGGTTGTGAGCAATCAATTCACTGAACTGCTTGATATGTTCTTGGAGAGTGGAATTGATTGACAAGGGAAGACCTTGGGAGAGAAGTAAAGCTTGATGGCACACCTCGAAGTGATAGGCTAAACTATGTTCAATCAAAGTGGGAAGTCCTAGCTGATTTAGGGTCCTCAGAAGACTCTTTAATGTCAGAACTTCTTCCTTCGAAAGAACATGTTTAAGCCTAAAAGAAGTAAGAGAAGAGGTGTGGAGGGGCTCAAGAGTTGCTGAAGGCTTTCCAAAGGGTTCGAAGAGATAAGAGGAGTGGGAATAGCTATTTTATTGCAAAATTCTCCCAATTGACTCTTGAAGAGGGATATGTCAAAAACCACTAAGGGCAAGTCAATGGGAGAAGAGGAAGATGCGGGATGGTCTCTAGGAAGAAGAGCCATGCCTGTTGCCTGCATAAGGTTTATAAGTTAGAGTTAAATGGAATGGAAAACAGGAAATGAAAGGTATGATTGATTGTCAAGAGTACCTGATCAGAGGAAGAGGCTGAACTGGAGCCTTGATCCTCAGCACTTCTAGGAGTATGGCTCTTCGAAGCCAAAGTAGGGTTTATCCTTAGAGGTCCCTCCCCTGAAACTGATAAGGGAGTGAGGGGGGAGTCTCTCTGAAGGATAGGAAGTGGCCCCAAAGCCTTCGAAGGAGCCAAACTGGTCAGTACTTGTGCAAAGGTTGGCTCAGTAAGGAATGACAGCAAAGTATGCATGTCAATATCCTTTGTAGCAAAGTCTTTCTGTACAGAAAGAGCTTGAACAGGGGATGCCTGCAAAGGACGAAGAAAAGTTGGAGTGAATCCTTTCACAATTCGAAAGGTGAGTATTCAGAGGATACCTTGTGAGGAACATTTTTTGACGTTTGGACTGAGGGCTCTGTCACTTCTTGTTGAGAGCAGGGAACAAGAGTTAGGTCCAACGCCTCAACAGGGGATGTAACTTGAGCCTACAAAGAAGTTAACAGTAAGTCACTAGCACAAGAGACACATGAGAATGTATACAGTTTAAACTGACTTACCTCTTCTGGGGAGGAAGGTTTCTTTGGAGAAACAGACCTCTTGGGAGGAGTTGTCTTCCTCACATGGGGGAGGGTCTCCTTCACTTGTCTTGTTTCACCTGGTTCGAACTCAAGGGTCAGAATTACAGCAAAGTCCTTTTCTTCCTAAGGGAATACTGAATCATAAATGAGAAAGGAATTTACCTCTGGAGGCCAGTATCTCTGTGTCACTCTCTGTTTCTTCATCACTAGAAGAAACCTGAGGGCCACGCTTCCTAGTGGTCCTTGTCCTCTTCGAAGCTGAAAGGAAGGGGATAAGAAGGTGACTCGGATAAATATCATGGCAATTTAAATACTAGTTAGAGGGAAGGAAACCAACCTGGAGGTACAGCTGAGTGCTCAAGATAGTGCTTGGTAGGAATTACTTCTGTGGGCTGAGAAGTAATCTTTCTCTTCTTTGAAGCACTTTCTGAAGAAGAGGTAGCACCTGCAGAATGGAATGTAGTTAGGTTTGGTTTCAGCAAAAGAGAGGAGGTTCAGGAACAATTACCTCTTTTTTGTGTTACCCTCATGGATTGCCTTCTTGGTGGAGAGGAGGGAGCGATCATTGCAATTGGAGAGGCTTCGACTGGAGTCAGTTTTTGTTCAACTTCGCCTCCAGCAATGTCTTCGATTCCTCCAGCCAAGCCAAATTCGTTGTCGGAGGAGAAAGAGGATGTATCATTTTTTCCTCCATGCCCAAACTCGGACTTCTCAAACCCAATGTGGGTTAGAAACTGTTTGTAGGGTTTAATCCCTGAGAGGAAGGAGCAGTTGGAGTGCCACCAGTTGTCAAATTCAGGGGTGGTGCGCACTTCAGGTTCCCTGAAGTCCTGAGTAATTGTCCTCCTCAATGCATTTCTGGCTTGAGCAAACCCTGTCAGGAAATGCTCGACCGAGATGGGTGATCGTTCAGACATACAAATGTTGGCAGAGCCACAGTAAGGGGAAGGTATACCTTGAACAAAGTCCAGCTGTCTAGCAAATTGTGCAGGGCAGTATACCTCTGCATGTGCTATGGACTTGATGGTGTTCGACGAGGAAATAAAGATCTCTCTGCTCGTCAGGATGTTGCTCCATGCTTGGAGAGCTAGAGAGGATTTTCCCTGTTTATCCGCCAGAATATCGAACAACCATGCTGGCCCAACAAGAGTAGGGTAGGGATTGGGCCACTCCCTGTCTGAGGCGAGACCAGCAAAGAAGCAGAGGTAGTACACCAAGGTTTGTATTGTGCTGTCCTCTGGGTGAATGTAGTTGTCACCATGAACATTGGGCACTTCGACAAGGCCAGTAAGGGATGTGGGCGCTTTGAAGGGACCCAACTCAGGGAAGTAAGCATGAAGCCATAGTTGGATAAACCATTGGGGCCCTCCCTGTGAGTGGTTCAAACCCTTCTGATAGAAGTCATACCCGGCTTTATAGACGTGGCCAAGGAAGAAGGAGGCGAAGTCAAACTCTTCACCTCTAGCAAGTGCAAGTGCCAACGGAACGAATTCATTCATCACTCTTTTTCCAGAGTGGCAGAAGATGTGCTTGCAGAGGGTGTAGAGAATGTAGGCAAAGAATTCTGTTTCAGTAACTTCGCCTACCAATTTCTTTTCCCTGTGGTAGAATTGGGAAAAGGCCCCGTTTGCGGCGGTCAAACGAGTAAAACCCTCAGGGGGAACGTACTCCTTGGTAGGGTCGAATTGGGGGCCATACGGAATAAGCCCCAGCATTTGGGTAACATCTAGAACTGTGGGTGCCATCATGCCACAGTTAAAGCGAAAGAAGTTGAAGGATGGGTCCCAAAAGGCCAAAGCGGCCTGAATCAGAGAAGGATTTTGTGGGACCCCCCTTCGAAGGAGGGTAATAATTCTTTTCAAACCCACCTTCTCTAGATCGTCCGACTTCGCAGCCAACATGCGGGTGGTCCATATCTTCCAATCCTTGTCCAATGTAGGCCAACAGAGGAAGGATTTCTTTGGAAAATTTTGCCAATTGAGGCTCGAACAAGCCCGAATTTCGGCATCCCCCAGTCGAGGGTAATAAAGAGAAAGCCTAGCAGGGATTTCTCCTATGAGTTGAGGGCCCAAAATGTAAGTACCTTCTTCGCTAGGGTTTGGAATGAAGACCCTGGCGTCGAGGTAGGGCTCTTCAGTTGGTCTCGGTGTTTTTCCTGACACGAACCGCCTCAATGCCAGAGAGGGAGTAGGATGTTCTGAGGCTGTTGGATCGCTGGAAGAAGCCATTGATTCAGTTTGTTTTTAGCGTTGTTGGGGAGAAAGAGGGTTCTGTTCTTGAGAGATTTCGAGTTTGAAAAGCTTGAATGAGTAGAGTGCAAGGGGTGGTTTTGAATTAATTCCGCTTTTATATTCCTACAGGTGGGCCAGACCTGTAGTGGGCCCGTACTCTGGGGTCCGCTGGGGTTGGTTTTTCTCTTTAGTAGAGTTATTTTGGTTAGAATTTCTATTTTAGCAATAAGCCCAAGTCCAGTGTATGAGTAAAAAGGAGAATTTCATTAAACAAAACTGCTACTGGATTACAAAATTAAAATTTGCATATTTACAAAAAGCAAAAACAAGGGAAATACTAGTTCCTATGAAAAGGGGAATGTAAATTAGGCCTTCGAAGGGTCTGGGTGCTGAGAAGTTGCTTTTTTATTCTCAAAGTAATGAGGAAAGGACCAAGTAACAAGGCTGTGGAACTTGTTCCATGCAAATTGGAGGAATTTCAACTCCATTTTCCTCATATCTTCTTTGGAGTCTGACTCCAATTTCTTCTCCAGCAGAGGCCTAAAACGGAGCACCAGTGCTTTGGCTTTCCTTCGAAGTTTAGCCTCTTTTGTTGGACGTTTCACTTGTTGCCTTTTGAAGCGCCTTCGAAGCTTTTTGTCTGCATGACCAGGCACCACTTTGAAGGATTCAGCAGTAAAGTTCTCAATTTGGTCATGCAACTTCTCAATCCTTTCTTTGACAATGGCGTAGTCTTGAAGGATTTGATCGAAGCAATACGCAGCGGTATTGGCTTCGAGCCATGCCTTGATTACTGGTAGAAAGTCCAAAAAACAGTGGATTTGATAGGAAACTGCAGAGGGGATGGAACATAGCACCAGTGTTTCACAAGCCCATTTGAAATTAGTGAGCGGGACTTGTTCTTCCAGGATATGGGTATCCAGGAAGGAAAAAGCTGCAAGAAGCTGCAAGGCTTTGCTCTTGTCAGCAGGGTAGATGGAATAACCATATTGCCATTGGAAATGAGGGGTGTTGATGGCAAGGTTATTCACCTCATTGAACCAGTCGGGCTCTTCAGGAAGGGGAACCAACTTGTTGGTCTCTTCGAAGTCAGTTGGGAAGTGTGGGGTTTGCACCTCTGTGAGCCAGAGGGTTTTGGGCTTGGGCCATGCGTTTAAAGTCGCAATAAGGGGCAGGCCCAAGGTAGTTTTCCTCCTGCTTTAGGAAAGGAGAAAACTTGATAGAGGAATAAATAGATTCGAGCATGCCCATGTGAACGGTGTCGTTACCGCTCAAAGGCAGGAATTGGCTCGCAAAAAGGGTTCGAAAGTGATGGAATCTATTGGGTGTGGGGTCAGGTTGGTCAAACTTGACCAGAATGGTGCCAGTACTGGTATTGGAGGAATTTTCTTCTCATGAGCCCCAGTTGGACCCATCACACGAATTCGAACGGGTTAAAGAGGAATCCCAACCTGTGGAAGATGGGTTGGGGGTGTGGAATGTTCGATCAGAGATAATCTTTCCTGCCAACATTCGAGGAGAATTTGGAGGAGACATTTGGGGAGAGTAAGATTGAGGATCGAGGTTATCTAGGATGAGATTGATTTCTGGAAGAGAGTCCATAAGTGTAAGACTTCTTAACAGAAAAGACTCAAGTTCGAAGGGGTTTATGAGGAGTAATGTGATTCGTTAAACCCTATCATTAACTGCCATTTATAGAAAAATTATTGTAGCTATCTTTGGGAAGCTCAATAGACGTGCATGGGAATGAAATCCTGTCATGCTTCGTGCGTCCGAATTTGAAGGGACATGGGCAGAGAACGTGTGCCATTAACATTTATTTAGCATAAATAAAATGTTGATGCGGGGGGTGTGTTTACATCCTAAAAAGTGCCGCCCAATGGGAAAATTCCGCGTGGCCCCGAACGGTGCGGTGGCTATATGAAACCTGTCCCCAGTCGAGTACCAATTGCAGAGGATTGCGGAAATTAAGGGAGACACTGTTTTTATGACAAACGGTGTCGTTTTAAAGTGAACCGGTGTCGTTTGAGTAGTGATTAAACGCTGGTTTGAGAGATTATTGGATCTAATCGTTGATTTAGACTTTACGATCATCGAACGGTGTCCTCACTGCCCTGTTTTATAACTGAAATTAGATTCAATTACAGGGAATCATTTTGGAAGCAGACGTGTTGCATTAATTCACGTTGCTTGAAAATAGGAACCACGATCCAGGAAGTGGCCATGAACACCATGATCGAAGCAAGTAGGGGAAGAAGCAATTCTGGAAATATCAAGGTAACCGTTCGAAAGCCCCCTCAACCGTTTTATGTGGCCAACGTGGACATCAATCGAAGACGTGGAGATCGAAGGCAGACCCCGTGTCTATAAATAGAGAAGTAAAGTGAAGAGA
>BPLS01009881.1:0-11298 GCA_019656275.1 Rhododendron kiyosumense | reverse complement strand
AACTACTTCCTATCCGAGAGCATTGGCCCAACCCTCAAGAAGGTCAACAAGTTAGAAGCCAAAGCACTCGAGACCGCTTCTCGCTTATCTCTATATCAAGCTCGAAAGGATAAGCTTTCAGAGCTCGACAAAAAGATGCAGCGGTTACAAGAAGAACTGGAGAAAGTTAGGGAAGAGAGAGCTGAAGTTTCAAGGGGCTTCCCAGAGCTTGAGGGTGAAGCACTAAGGGATGAATCGATGCTCCCACGACTTATTCCTTCCCTTCGAGAGGAACAGAGGAGAAGAGCAGCTCATACGTCCCTTTTGGATGCTACCTTTAATTCTCTTCAAGGACTACTAACTACCATTTGTAATGTAACTAGTCCTTTTCTGTAACTTTACGCAGTTTGTACTTTATTCTTTCATTGAATATTCGATTCTCTTGGGCAAGTACATCCACAATTAATTCAAACCCTGTTTTCCACTTTCCATTACTCAGAAAGACTACTGTGCCAACGCTTCACCTACCATATCTTAAAGAGCCATAAATGAACATTCCCAAGCTTACTAGTATAAATAAAGGTCTTGGGAAAAAGAAAACTTACCAAGCATCTTCTTCCTCCGCCTTCTCTTCTTGTAGCAACTTCCACACAAGCTTTCCAGTTAGGGCTCCAAAGAAACCCATCATGAAACCTCTTCCCCTGTTTCTGAAGAAAAGCCTCCAAACATAGCCACATCATTTCTTACGAAATTTCCCTTACACCCCAAGGCTTCTGGGTATAGCCACATCATTTCTTACGATGTGGATGTATCCAGCGGTCGCTTCGAAGACCAAAGATTCTAACCAATAATGGTCTTCGAAGCCCACCTACCTACCAATGGAGCTATGAGCTTCCAATTGTGATTCCAGGAGCTCTATATCCCTACCAATAATTGGTAGGGAGATTGGACCAAGTCACAATGAAGCTTGGTCCTAATCTTTGTATCTCAGTTGGATTATCCCTAGAGACCCAGCTTTGATCCCTAGGGACCCAGCTTCGAGATACTAATAGACCCTAGATAGGTTTCTCGATGTAATCCTTTATGCAAATGTAATGGATCCTTAGATAGGTTTCTTGATGTAATCCCTTGTAACTTTCTGAGTTGATGAAATGAAAAGATGCTTATTCTCTATTTATATTTCCAACGCTGGCTTTGCCCAATGAACTGGTAGTTTAGCCCTTCGCTACTGCTTCATTCTGCTTCTGATGCTAAATACCAATGTGGACGTAATAAGCATAAAGAAACTCAAAGAAGCAAAAATTCCTTCACCAGCATTTTTATATTATTTACCCTGGCTGGGTTTCTGCTTCGAAGCCCTTGAATAAATAATAAACAATGTTGACGACGCCAAAACAAGCTGGCTCTTCGAAAACCAAACGCATACGGTCTAAATTAATTAGTCCAACTCATCAACTTCCCGAGGCTTTCCAGCCGTCTCCTTGTGAGTTGCAACCCATTAATTATGCCGCCCAAACGTTCTCAGACCCTTCGTCTTCTGAGCCTTACGTATTTCCATTCATCAATGCCCATAACTACTGAAGTGGGTTCTTTGCACCCGTATGATTATAAATACACCAATGCGTTAACAGAACGGTGCACTCTCTCTTTCACTCTCTCCCGCTCCACATATCCAATCATGGACGCTGATCAGCCCATGCTTTCCGTCGAACTGGCGACTGAGATGACCAAACTGGCCAACATGCTTATGGAACTCAAGAGAGAGATCCAAACAGAGCTCCAGGCCCTTCGAAGCGAGGTCGAACAGCTTCGAAGCCAGCTAGTGTGCGTGGAGACAGCCTCACGTCTCTGCTTGGCTAGGACCTGGGATGATCTCTCATCCGTCCTTTTGGCTCACGAAGCAAAAAGTCCCCCGGAGAGAGGATCTTCTTAAAGATTCTCCCTTGGGACTGTGAGGATCAACCATGATCTTCATTTTTGCTTTTTAGGCCGGAGGGATTTTTTCTGTTCAGATCCACTTGGATCTGTTTGTATTTATTTTGCTCAGATCCGCTTGGGTCTGTTTCAACCCATTTGGGTTTTCTTTTGTTTTGTCATTTCATAAATATAATGGAAATTTGGTTGGCAATACTTGACTCTTTCATGGCTTCGAATACTTAATATGACACACTGGCTGAAGTGTGATCATATAAGAACTTCAAAGAAAAGAACTTCTGGTATCAAAACCAATTGAAATCACACCACTATACAACCAATGCCTCGGATTTGGGATTCGCTTTGGTTTTAGCTTAAAAATAACCAAACCCTATCGAAAACCTCAGAAACCTTCCTTCGAAAGCTGTCTTCTATGAAAGGATTCCCATATAGATGGTATATAAGCTTTGAGATGCCTTCCATTGATTTTCCTTCGATGAACATAACCATCCAGATTTCTCAAATGATAGGCTCCTCCTCTCAGCACTCTATGGATTTGAAAAGGCCCTTCCCATGTTGGCGCCCATTTTCCTAATCCATCTCTTTTTACCCTCCTATCCCTGATAGGAAGAATAACCTTCCATACAAGATCCCCTTCATCAAAGCTTCGAAGAGCGACTCTCTTATTATAACTCCTTGCCACTCTTGCCTTTTGCAACATGATTTGATTTAAAGCCTTTATCCTGGCTTCATCAATGTCTTCTAACTCCATGTGCATGGCTTGATGATAAGACCCTGCATCCAAATTATTTTGACATGCTACTCTTTGTGATTTTACAGTAATCTCCATAGGCAACACAGCATCATGTCCATAAGTTAGTGCGAATGGAGTCGTGCCTGTGCTAGTCCTCTTTGTATTTCTATATGCCCACAAAGTGTCAAGTAACAACTCATGCCAAACCTCTGGATTCTGATCCACCATTCTTTGAATCCCCCTCTTAATAATCTTATTGGTTGATTCTGCTTGACCATTTGACTGAGCATAATACGTGCTGGTATATATTAATGAAATTCCATGATTACTAGCAAAATTCCTTACCAGCTTTGCCTCAAATATAGAACCATTATCCACTGTTATCGTTTGAGGGCTTCCAAACCTGTATATGATTCCTTTTATGAAATCAATAACATGGGTTTGCTTTACCTCCTGAAAAACTTGTGCTTCCACCCACTTTGTAAAATAATCAGTTGCCACTAAGATAAACTTATGCTTCTCCAACGAAGGAGGATAAATCATCCCAATCATGTCCATGGCCCAACCCCTGAAAGGCCATGGTTTTATCACATATTGCAAATCCGTGACTGGCAAACGCTTGAGTGGACCTGTTTTTTGACAGGCTTGACACCCTTTTGCATAGTCTATACAATCTTTGAGGATGGTAGGCCAATAATAACCATACCTCCTTATCAACCATCTCATTTTTATGCCAGCTTGATGTGCTCCACAAATTCCTTCATGCACTTCAGCCATTACCTTAAAGGCACTTACCTTGTTTAAGCATTTCAACAGAAGGCCATCCATCCCTCTCTTGAATAGCTCATTGTTGTACATTATGTAGTTTATTGCTTTCAATCTGGTTGCCTTGTCTGCAACACTATCTGGTTTGGTCAAATATTCAATCAATGCTTGCCTCCAATCAACACTTTGACTAGTAGGGACATTAATTTCCAAAACTTCGAAACCAGTTATTCTGTTTTGCAGCATGGGCAGAGATTTCCTCAAAGTTAATTGACAAAACTCCTTTTCATTCTCTGATATAACTCTGAAACCAGATGCCCTTTGAGCTATTTCATCAGCTTCTTCATTAAAGAATCTGGGAACATACGTTAAAGTGAGCATATAGAACTGATTTATCAACCTCTTGGCCTGTTGATAATAAATTATCAACGCTGGACTAGTGCACTTAAACTGTCCATTTAGCTGATTTATCACTAACTGAGAATCTCCAAAAACTTCAGCAACACTCACTTTCAGGTTAAGTAAAATTTCTAATCCTATGATCAACGCTTCATATTCTGCCTGATTATTGGAGCATTGTCCCTCATTTAGTCGAAAACCATATTTGGTTTTCATCCCTTGGGGAGATTCAATAACTATGCCTACTCCAGCCATCTGAGCTGTTCTTGACCCATCGAACCATAAATTCCATGGCTTGATCTCGACCACAGTGGCTTCCAACGCTTTTGGTGTCTCAAGCTCATTTGGATGATCAGCTAGAAAGTTGGCCAATGCCTGGCCTTTTACTGACTTTTGTGGTACATATTCAAGACAAAACTCAATCAAAGACACTATCCATTTCCCAATTTTCCCACTAAGCACTGGCTTCGAAAGCATGTGCTTAATTACATCAGTTTGAGAAATAACATAAGTTACTCTAGGCAACATATAATGCCTGAGTTTCTTGGAAGCATAAAACAAAGCTAAACACAATTTCTCTACTGCAGCATACTTGCATTCACAGGAGTTTAGGAACCTACTAAGATAATAAACTGCTCTTTCCTTGCCATCTTCATTGTCTTGAGCCAACAGTACTCCTATTGAGTCGTGTGTTGCAGCTAAGTACAACTTCACTGGCTTTCCTTTGATGGGAGGTGCCAAAACAGGAGGGTTGGCTAGATAGCCTTTGATGGCTTCGAAGGCCTCATCATGCTCTCTGGACCACTTGAATTCTTCCCCTTCCTTCAATTTCAACAAAGAAGAGAAGATTTTAGTTTTCCCTGCAGTGTTAGATATAAACCTTCGAAGGAAATTTAATTGACCAAGAAACCTTTGCAGCTCCTTCTTTGTAGAAGGTGGTTTGGCTTCAATAATAGCCTTTGCTTTGTTCTTGTCAACTTGTATTCCTCTGTTGTGGACTAAATACCCTAGAAATTTTCCAGCTGACACTCCAAAAGAACACTTTTCTGGATTCAATTTCAACTGATAATGCTTCATTTGTTGGAATGCCTTCTCCAAATGTTTCAAATGATCCTCATTGGAATTTGACTTCACAATGATATCATCTATGTAACATTCAAGAAAACCTCCAACCAAATTATGAAAAATGGCATTCATAGCCCTCTGGTACGTGGCTTCAGCATTTTTTAGTCCAAATGGCATTTTGACCCATTCAAAGATGCCAATATTACCAGGGCAGGCAAATGCTGTTTTATGCACATCTTCCTTTGCAATACAAATTTGATTATATCCCGAATGCCCATCCAATATGGATAATATCTTGTGTCCAGCTGAACCATCCACAAGTGTATCCACATTAGGCATCGGATATTCATCTTTAGGAGTTGCAGTATTTAGGTTTCGAAAATCAACACAGATCCTGATAGTACCATTCTTTTTAGGGACTGGAACCACATTGGATAGCCATTCGACATACCTGGCTGTTCTAATAAAACCTGCATCTAGAAGCCTCTGCATCTCCTTTTTAACTCCTGCAATAGTCTCTGGACTCATCTTCCTGGTTGGCTGCTTTACAGGTTTGAATTGTGGCTTGATAGGCAACCTATGCTCCACCAATTCCCTGTCCAATCCAGGCAGTTCCTTGTAACTCCATGCAAAGCAATCTTTGTTTGCTTTTAATAGTGCTACCAACTCAGCTTTCACCTTTGGTTCAAGCTGTTTGTTAATGAACACTAGATTGGGGTTTTGTTCATCCCCCAATTCTACTTCCTCCAGAAGGTCTTGAGCTTCGACCTGCCCTGGAGAAACACTCTTGATTTCCTCCTCTTGAGGCTTACCATCGTGCATAACATCTTCCCATATATTATCTTCTTGAATCTTCTGCTCGATCCCCAAAGCAACGTATCTCACCAAAGCCAAAGAGTTGGCCTCTTCTTCTGCCTCTTCCTTGGACTTACATCCAAGCAGCATCATCTTTTGGGGTGTCTGATTCATAATCAACAGTTTGTTTCAGCTTTGATTTCAGCTCTGCCAATTCTCCCAGTTCCATCTCGTTGGTTGGGTAAGTGGCTGCTTGTAGTAATTCACTCAAAGGAACTACATCTGACTTGTACATTTCAGCTTCAGCAAAATTTGCTGTGGCACTAAATGGATGTGGATCAGCTTTGACTCCTTCAACACCCACTTCTTTGCCTTTGTCATACTTGACAATCATTAATTCCTGATGCATGGAGGAAGGGATACATCCATTAACATGAATCCAATCTCTTCCTAATAAAGCATTGTATTTAGCATATGTGTCAACTACAAAGAAGGCAGTATCAGTCTCTATTCCTCCTACTGCCAATCTAATGGAGATGATCCCCCTGGCATGTTGACTTTCCCCAGTAAATCCTGCAATGGATGTGCTAGTTGGAATCAATTTTGCCTTTCTTTTCCCTAGCTTTTTCAAGGTTTGGAAAGGCAAAATATTCACTGCAGCTCCATTGTCCACTAGGATTCTGTTAAGTGGGACTCCATCGAAATATGCAGTAATATATAATGGACGCAGATGTTGTCTCATTGCATTAGTAGGTAATTTAAATGGATATGAAATTTCCACATAATTTAAATCTATTACCAAGGGATATTCGACGTCAGACATGGACTCCGGGACAAAACAAGCACTTTCTTTTGAGCTTACCTCCAAACTCTCTTGACTCTGCTCAATTTCACATACCAGGTTCCCGTCCATCTCTATCTGAGCCACCTCTTCCAAGTCGCAGTTATTGCATATGATGTTCAATTCTTCATCATTCAGCGTTTCTTCGAAGTCGACTGGCTTGTCCAAGTTCGACCAGGTATCACCTTGGCCCTTCGATGTTTGGCCATTCTTGAAGAAATCCATAGAGCATGGATACACCATATTCACCTGCACTTCTGGCTGCTTGCCAAATTGGATTGTTGCCCTTTCTTTGGCTGGTTCAAGTGTCTCAGTTTCCTTAACTTCCTTGCTCTCAACCTCTTGTGCTGATAGCTCCATAGGTGAAGAGCTTCCTTCGATCCCTTCTTGTTCTACCAACATGGCTTCGAGCAACCCAGACTGGTAACTAGCCAATGAATTGGGAGAAGGTGGATCAAGATCTTCTTCAAGCATGGCCGAGGCTACTTTCTTCAAAGTCTCCCTCTCATGATGCTGGGCTCGAAACTCTTCTGGGTCCCTCTTAACCCTGTCAAACCGTGGATTAGGCCTTGCTCTCCTGCCTGATTCTTCCCCCGTTGAAGATTCTCCTGATTGGAAAAGCGTGTATTTTCTCTGGAGTTTCCTCTTCTGAGTTCTTGAAAGCAATGGAACCATTTGTGGTATTTGGGACTTGGGATCCCTGATTAACACCCAGTTTCCTGAGTTCGAGGCTGGTGGTTTGAAAGTTCTGTTCGCATTCCTGTTGGAACTTTTGTATCTTTGGAACAGATCTGGCTTGACTTGCTTGAGAAACCAATCAGGAACCCCTTTCACCAAAGTGAACTCCTCTTGTGTGGCTTCTCCTGGTGCCTCAACTGTCTGACCAATGTTGGCCTTCTTCGAAGGTGGCAACTCCCTTCTGTGGATAGCTGGGACAGGGCTAGAGGGCACATCTCCCTTTGGTCCCAACCAAGGCTTACTGTCACTTAGCCTTGCTTGCACTGGAGTCAATCTCTTCATTCCCATCTCCTTAGGGAAAAAACTCACGCCCTTTCTATCCAAGTCTTTAAAAATCAGATAGTTGGCCCTGCAACCTACACACAGACACTCCAAAAATGAAGCTTCCAACATGGGCAAATGATTATTACCTGAGAATCTCTGTGAAGCCAACCCATCACCATTTCGTTTATAGGGCGTTGGCCTCATTCCCATGCCTCGAGGATAACAAGCGTGTGGCCTGCCTCTTCCATATTGAACAGTATTCATGTTCACTGGTGCCTCCTTATCCTGCCAATACTTCTTGACAGTTCGAGCCAGTGAGGAGGGCACATTGGTGTTGACTTCTTCTACCTTTGGAAAAGGCGTTGTATCAATTCCCATAGTCTTTTCTGGAAATTTGATCCTTCCTTTCTTGATTTGTTCTTGAATCCTGTCACGGAAAACATTACAAGACTTAGTTGAATGGGACCAAGAATCATGCCATTTGCAATAAGTCTTCCCATTCTTTTCCTCTGCTGTGGGAAGTTTCACATTCGAAGACAGCTTGATAATTTTCTTTCTTAACAAGAAATCAAAAATCTCATCTGCTTTTGATATATCAAAAGAATATACTTTAGTAATCTCCTTTTGTTTGAACTTCTGTCCTAGAGATACATTCTTTTGAATCAAAGGCTCACACACACAAGGATCATGCTCTATAATTTCTGCAGCATCGATCTCATAATTGGGATCCCTATAATACGTAGGGTAAGAGGAATTATGTCTGTCCATGTCCTCTTCTAGCAGTGATTCATATCTAGCCACTTTATAGGTTAGGTCTGCAAAGTCTCTAAACTCTGTAGAATCAAACCTCTTTCGAAGCTCTCTTTCTAAACCATCTTGCGCTAATCTTACGAATTCTGCCTCTGGCAGTCGAAGTTTGCATTTGGTCTTTGCTCTTTTGAACCTAGATATGAAATCTGCTACTTTCTCATCTGGTTTCTGCTTCAGCCTTGCTAAGTCTGCCATAGAGACTTCAGGCTCAGCATTAAAGAACTACGCATGGAATGCCTCTTCCATCTGAAACCAATCAGTTATTGATTCTGGTGGCAAGTTAGTATACCATGCAAAAGCTGGCCCGGACAAAGAATTTGGAAATAGCTTCAACTTCATGAAGCCATTTTGAGCCAAATTCTTGCACTGGGCAGAAAACCTTGCAATGTGCTCTATAGAGGACTGTCTCCCATCCCCATAGAACAAGGTAAAATCTGGGATTTTAAACTCTCGAGGGATTTGGAAAGTCGTGTCTACCCATTCTGGATATGGTTTTCTATAAATTTGGGGTTGTACCCCCCGAGTTCGAGGTCCACAAACCTCTTGTATGAGACCCATGACTTGGTCCCTTAGTACTGGATTGCCTATGAGGAAGTTTTGCTCCTGATTTTCAACAGGAGGCTCTGGTCCTATGAAACCATCTTCATAAATTCCCCTTGTCGTGTCTAAATCCCCTTGTCTCTCTCTAGGGATCCTTCCATACGGTGCAGGTTGCATTTCATCAAATGCTTCATTAGTTCGAATAGACCTATGGGTTCCATAAGCCGTCGTAAGAGGATTCTTGGTAGTTGGGACTTTTTGGCGAGGGTGTCGTGGGTTTTCACCCCTTCTCTCGGGCTTACGAACCAATTCTGGTTCTGAATCATCCTCCAACTCCCCAAATGTGGGTTCGAAGAGAGGATTCATACTCTGTCTTTCTCTGGTATTCCTTCGAACCCCTATGTGAACACCACGAGGCTGTCTTGGAATCTCTAAGACAGGTTCTGGAGGTCTCACAGGCTCATACCAAGATTGTGGTATTTCATCTGGATACATCTTTTCCTTACCTGTTCTAGATTTCATTCTACTTCTACCAACATCCTCTCCAAGCCTTCCTTCGAAGGGACTTTGGTGAGTGTTCGAGTTGGCATGATTATTTAGCCCATTATCCCCTGGGCTATTCCTTGCTGCCTCTAAGTCGGGCAATCTATTTCTCATGCTTTTGATCATGGCTCTCTGGGTTTGAGCCATCTCTCGAAAAGCTACCATCATTTCCCTAAACACTTCCTCTCTATCTTGGTCTTTGCCACTGGCTTGTCCCTTTTGGAAGCTTGGAGGTACCTCGTCAGGAGGTACTTCATAGGAGGGCTCTTCATAATTAGGCTCCTCTTCTATTTCTAAAGCCAATTGAGGAAAACCAGGATTCGTTGGCGTTCCTAACTCTGGTGCCTGTTCTGGCACAGCTTGTTCTTCTGGCGCTAAATCACCCATGGGTGTTCCTATTTGCTTTCGAAGCCTTGGCATTTTGACACCTTTGTGTCCCACCGGGCGTGCCAAAAATTGTTTGGGCTGAATTAGCTCAATCAAATGGCAAATGATTGTGTGCGGGCGTGCCAGAAAAGAAATAACTTCACAGATGAAATTACTCTTTTCAAATTGATTTGAAATAACTAATCTCAATCAGGCAATTGTGTTATCCGTTCGATTACCTCAACTAAGAGGATTTTTCCTTAAGGTATCAACCAAATAAAAGATTGACGCGCTTCGAATCAGAAAAGATGATTGAACACAAACAAACCTGAATTTAATCAAAGGTAAATTTGTATACAAACACTCTTAAGACTCTTCTAAGAACAATACAGTAAAATAAGCACACTGAATTTAATCAAAAGTGGACTTACAAACGACTATTCTCTGGTAAGAGAAAACTTACAAGAAAATAAGAGAACTTGAATTCAATCGAAAGCAATCTTACATGCAAATAAGCCTTCAACTTACAAAAAGATCCTACTTTAAACTAAACTAATCTAAGATAGATCTCTGAGCAATCATTTTGTATGAGTTGTCAGATGATATGAATTTTTTGTGGGGGCTTCTCTCTTCACTTCACTTCTTTATTTATAGACACGGGGTCTGCCTTCGATCTCCACGTCTTCGATTGATACCCACGTTGGCCACAATAAACGGTTGAGGGGACCTTCGAACGGTTACCTTGATATTTCCAGAATTCCTTCTCTCTGCTCGCTTCGATCGTGGTGTTCATGGCCGCCTCTTGGATCGTGATTCCTATTTTCAAGCAACGTGAATTAATGCAACACGTCTGCTTCCACAATGATTCCCTGTAATTGATTCTAATTTCAGTTATAAAACAGGACAGCGAGGGCACCGTTCGATGATCGTAAAGTCTAAATCAACGATTAGATCCAATAGTCTCCCAAACCAGCGTTTAATTACTCTTCAAACGACACCGGTTCACTTCAAAACGACACCGTTTGACATAAAAACGGTATCTCCCTTAATTTCCGCAATCCCCTGTAATTGGTACTTGACTGGGACAGGCTCCATACAACCGCCGTACCGTTCGGGGCCACGTGGAATTTTTTCATTGGGTGGCACTTTTTAGGATGTAAACAGTAGCACGTGCAATCTTCTCAAAGTTGGCATCATCCAATCCTTGATAAATGAAAGATAAAGCCCTTTTATCTTTCACTTTGGCATCATGCCTTTGTTTTTTGGTAGTTGCACCGATTCCGTCAATGCCTTTTTCAACCACGTCCCATACATCTTCTCCACCAAGAAAGGCCTTCATTTGAATACTCCAATGGCCATAGTTATCTTTGACTAGCCGAGGGAATGGGACTCCTTGGGTGGACATCATCTTTAACATGAACTGACCTTAGCTCTAATACCACTTTGTTGGAAGGGGAGGGTATTTAATATATATTTAAACAAGATTTTTTGAAGGGGAAGAGTACTTGTATTACAATTAGAACTT
>BPLS01009878.1:0-10691 GCA_019656275.1 Rhododendron kiyosumense | reverse complement strand
GGCCACGTGGAATTTTTTCATTGGGTGGCACTTTTAGGATGTAAACACACCCCCCGCATTAACATTTTGTTTATGCTAAATAAATGTTAATGGCACACGTTCTCTGCCCATATCCCTTCAAATTCGGATGCACGAAGCATGACAGGATTTCATTCCCATGCACGTCTATTGAGCTTCCCAAAGATAGCTACAATAATTTTCCTATAAATGGCAGTTAATGATAGGGTTTAACGAATCACATTACCCCTCATAAACCTCTTCGAATTTAAGCCTTCTCCGATAAGAAGTCTTACGTTTATGGACTCTCTTCCAGAAATCAATCTCATTCTAGATAACCTTGATCATCAATCTTACTCTCCCCAAATGTCTCCTCCAAATTCCCCTCGAATGTTGGCAGGCAAAATCATCTCTGATCGAACATTCCATACCCCCAACCCATCTCCCACGGGTTGGGATTCTTCTTTAACCCCTTCGAATTCGTGTGATGGGTCCAACTGGGGCTCATGGGAAAAAAACTCCACTAACACCACTACTGGCACCATTCTGGTCAAGTTCGATCAACCTGACCCCACACCCAATAGATTCCATCACTTTCGAACCCTTTTGGCGAGCCACTTCCTGCCACTGAGCGGTAACGACACCGTTCACATGGGCATGCTCGAATCACTCTATTCGTCCCTCAAATTTTCTCCTTTCCTCAAACAAGAGGAAAACTATCTTGGGCCTGCCCCCTATTGCGACTTCAAACGCATAGCCCAAGCCCAAAAAACCCTCTGGCTCACAGAGGTGCAAACCCCACACTTCCCAGCTGACTTCGAAGAGACCAATAAGTTGGTTCCTCTTCCTGAAGAACCCGACTGGTTCACTGAGGTGAATAACATTGCCATCAACACTCCTCATTTCCAATGGCAATACGGTTATTCCATCTATCCTACTGACAAGAGCAAAGCCTTACAGCTCCTTGCAGCTTTCTCATTCCTGGATATTCACATCCTGGAAGAACAAGTCCCACTCACTAATTTCAAATGGGCTTGTGAAACACTGGTACTATGCTCCATCCCCTCCGCGGTTTCTTATCAAATCCACTGTTTCCTGGATTTCTTACCAGTGATCAGGTCATGGCTCGAAGCCAATACCGCTGCGTATTGCTTCGATCAAATCCTTCAAGATTATGCCATTGCTAAAGAAAGGATTGAGAAGTTGCATGACCAGATTGAGAACTTCACCGCTGAGTCCTTCGAAGTGGTGCCTGGCCATGCAGACAAAAAGCTTCGAAGGCGCTTCAAAAGACGACAAGTGAAGCGTCCCACAAAAGAGGCTAAACTTCGAAGGAAGGCCAAAGCACAGGTGCTCCGCTTTAGGCCTCAAGCATCTTCTTCCTCCGCCTTCTCTTCTTGTAGCAACTTCCACACAAGCTTTCCAATTAGGGCTCCAAAGAAACCCATCATGAAACCTCTTCCCCTGTTTCTGAAGAAAAGCCTCCAAACATAGCCACATCATTTCTTACGAAATTTCCCTTACACCCCAAGGCTTCTGGGTATAGCCACATCATTTCTTACGATGTGGATGTATCCAGCGGTCGCTTCGAAGACCAAAGATTCTAACCAATAATGGTCTTCGAAGCCCACCTACCTACCAATGGAGCTATGAGCTTCCAACTGTGATTCCCGGAGCTCTATATCCCTACCAATAATTGGTAGGGAGATTGGACCAAGTCACAATGAAGCTTGGTCCTAATCTTTGTATCTCAGTTGGATTATCCCTAGAGACCCAGCTTTGATCCCTAGGGACCCAGCTTCGAGATACTAATAGACCCTAGATAGGTTTCTCGATGTAATCCTTTATGCAAATGTAATGGATCCTTAGATAGGTTTCTTGATGTAATCCCTTGTAACTTTCTGAGTTGATGAAATGAAAAGATGCTTATTCTCTATTTATATTTCCAACGCTGGCTTTGCCCAATGAACTGGTAGTTTAGCCCTTCGCTACTGCTTCACTCTGCTTCTGATGCTAAATACTAATGTGGACGTAATAAGCATAAAGAAACTCAAAGAAGCAAAAATTCCTTCACCAGCATTTTTATATTATTTACCCTGGCTGGGTTTCTGCTTCGAAGCCCTTGAATAAATAATAAACAATGTTGACGACGCCAAAACAAGCTGGCTCTTCGAAAACAAAACGCATACGGTCTAAATTAATTAGTCCAACTCATCAACTTCCCGAGGCTTTCCAGCCGTCTCCTTGTGAGTTGCAACCCATTAATTATGCCGCCCAAACGTTCTCAGACCCTTCGTCTTCTGAGCCTTACGTATTTCCATTCATCAATGCCCATAACTACTGAAGTGGGTTCTTTGCACCCGTATGATTATAAATACACCAATGCGTTAACAGAACGGTGCACTCTCTCGTTCACTCTCTCCCGCTCCACATATCCAATCATGGACGCTGATCAGCCCATGCTTTCCGTCGAACTGGCGACTGAGATGACCAAACTGGCCAACATGCTTATGGAACTCAAGAGAGAGATCCAAACAGAGCTCCAGGCCCTTCGAAGCGAGGTCGAACAGCTTCGAAGCCAGCTAGTGTGCGTGGAGACAGCCTCACGTCTCTGCTTGGCTAGGACCTGGGATGATCTCTCATCCGTCCTTTTGGCTCACGAAGCAAAAAGTCCCCCGGAGAGAGGATCTTCTTAAAGATTCTCCCTTGGGACTGTGAGGATCAACCATGATCTTCATTTTTGCTTTTTAGGCCGGAGGGATTTTTTCTGTTCAGATCCACTTGGATCTGTTTGTATTTATTTTGCTCAGATCCGCTTGGGTCTGTTTCAACCCATTTGGGTTTTCCTTTGTTTTGTCATTTCATAAATATAATGGAAATTTGGTTGGCAATACTTGACTCTTTCATGGCTTCGAATACTTAATATGACACACTGGCTGAAGTGTGATCATATAAGAACTTCAAAGAAAAGAACTTCTGGTATCAAAACCAATTGAAATCACACCACTATACAACCAATGCCTCGGATTTGGGATTCGCTTTGGTTTTAGCTTAAAAATAACCAAACCCCATCGAAAACCTCAGAAACCTTCCTTCGAAAGCTGTCTTCTATGAAAGGATTCCCATATAGATGGTATATAAGCTTTGAGATGCCTTCCATTGATTTTCCTTCGATGAACATAACCATCCAGATTTCTCAAATGATAGGCTCCTCCTCTCAGCACTCTATGGATTTGAAAAGGCCCTTCCCATGTTGGCGCCCATTTTCCTAATCCATCTCTTTTTACCCTCCTATCCCTGATAGGAAGAATAACCTTCCATACAAGATCCCCTTCATCAAAGCTTCGAAGAGCGACTCTCTTATTATAACTCCTTGCCACTCTTGCCTTTTGCAACATGATTTGATTTAAAGCCTTTATCCTGGCTTCATCAATGTCTTCTAACTCCATGTGCATGGCTTGATGATAAGACCCTGCATCCAAATTATTTTGACATGCTACTCTTTGTGATTTTACAGTAATCTCCATAGGCAACACAGCATCATGTCCATAAGTTAGTGCGAATGGAGTCGTGCCTGTGCTAGTCCTCTTTGTATTTCTATATGCCCACAAAGTGTCAAGTAACAACTCATGCCAAACCTCTGGATTCTGATCCACCATTCTTTGAATCCCCCTCTTAATAATCTTATTGGTTGATTCTGCTTGACCATTTGACTGAGCATAATAAGTGCTGGTATATATTAATGAAATTCCATGATTACTAGCAAAATTCCTTACCAGCTTTGCCTCAAATATAGAACCATTATCCACTGTTATCGTTTGAGGGCTTCCAAACCTGTATATGATTCCTTTTATGAAATCAATAACATGGGTTTGCTTTACCTCCTGAAAAACTTGTGCTTCCACCCACTTTGTAAAATAATCAGTTGCCACTAAGATAAACTTATGCTTCTCCAACGAAGGAGGATAAATCATCCCAATCATGTCCATGGCCCAACCCCTGAAAGGCCATGGTTTTATCACATATTGCAAATCCGTGACTGGCAAACGCTTGAGTGGACCTGTTTTTTGACAGGCTTGACACCCTTTTGCATAATCTATACAATCTTTGAGGATGGTAGGCCAATAATAACCATACCTCCTTATCAACCATCTCATTTTTATGCCAGCTTGATGTGCTCCACAAATTCCTTCATGCACTTCAGCCATTACCTTAAAGGCACTTACCTTGTTTAAGCATTTCAACAGAAGGCCATCCATCCCTCTCTTGAATAGCTCATTGTTGTACATTATGTAGTTTATTGCTTTCAATCTGGTTGCCTTGTCTGCAACACTATCTGGTTTGGTCAAATATTCAATCAATGCTTGCCTCCAATCAACACTTTGACTAGTAGGGACATTAATTTCCAAAACTTCGAAACCAGTTATTCTGTTTTGCAGCATGGGCAGAGATTTCCTCAAAGTTAATTGACAAAACTCCTTTTCATTCTCTGATATAACTCTGAAACCAGATGCCCTTTGAGCTATTTCATCAGCTTCTTCATTAAAGAATCTGGGAACATACGTTAAAGTGAGCATATAGAACTGATTTATCAACCTCTTGGCCTGTTGATAATAAATTATCAACGCTGGACTAGTGCACTTAAACTGTCCATTTAGCTGATTTATCACTAACTGAGAATCTCCAAAAACTTCAGCAACACTCACTTTCAGGTTAAGTAAAATTTCTAATCCTATGATCAATGCTTCATATTCTGCCTGATTATTGGAGCATTGTCCCTCATTCAGTCGAAAACCATATTTGGTTTTCAACCCTTGGGGAGATTCAATAACTATGCCTACTCCAGCCATCTGAGCTGTTCTTGACCCATCGAACCATAAATTCCATGGCTTGATCTCGACCACAGTGGCTTCCAACGCTTTTGGTGTCTCAAGCTCATTTGGATGATCAGCTAGAAAGTTGGCCAATGCCTGGCCCTTTACTGACTTTTGTGGTACATATTCAAGACAAAACTCAATCAAAGACACTATCCATTTCCCAATTTTCCCACTAAGCACTGGCTTCGAAAGCATGTGCTTAATTACATCAGTTTGAGAAATAACATAAGTTACTCTAGGCAACATATAATGCCTGAGTTTCTTGGAAGCTTAAAACAAAGCTAAACACAATTTCTCTACTGCAGCATACTTGCATTCACAGGAGTTTAGGAACCTACTAAGATAATAAACTGCTCTTTCCTTGCCATCTTCATTGTCTTGAGCCAACAGTACTCCTATTGAGTCGTGTGTTGCAGCTAAGTACAACTTCACTGGCTTTCCTTTGATGGGAGGCGCCAAAACAGGAGGGTTGGCTAGATAGCCTTTGATGGCTTCGAAGGCTTCATCATGCTCTCTGGACCACTTGAATTCTTCCCCTTCCTTCAATTTTAACAAAGAAGAGAAGATTTTAGTTTTCCCTGCAGTGTTAGATATGAACCTTCGAAGGAAATTTAATTGACCAAGAAACCTTTGCAGCTCCTTCTTTGTAGAAGGTGGTTTGGCTTCAATAATAGCCTTTGCTTTGTTCTTGTCAACTTGTATTCCTCTGTTGTGGACTAAATACCCTAGAAATTTTCCAGCTGACACTCCAAAAGAACACTTTTCTGGATTCAATTTCAACTGATAATGCTTCATTTGTTGGAATGCCTTCTCCAAATGTTTCAAATGATCCTCATTGGAATTTGACTTCACAATGATATCATCTATGTAACATTCAAGAAAACCTCCAACCAAATTATGAAAAATGGCATTCATAGCCCTCTGGTACGTGGCTCCAGCATTTTTTAGGCCAAATGGCATTTTGACCCATTCAAAGATGCCAATATTACCAGGGCAGGCAAATGCTGTTTTATGCACATCTTCCTTTGCAATACAAATTTGATTATATCCCGAATGCCCATCCAATATGGATAATATCTTGTGTCCAGCTGAACCATCCACAAGTGTATCCACATTAGGCATCGGATATTCATCTTTAGGAGTTGCAGTATTTAGGTTTCGAAAATCAACACAGATCCTGATAGTACCATTCTTTTTAGGGACTGGAACCACATTGGATAGCCATTCGACATACCTGGCTGTTCTAATAAAACCTGCATCTAGAAGCCTCTGCATCTCCTTTTTAACTCCTGCAATAGTCTCTGGACTCATCTTCCTGGTTGGCTGCTTTACAGGTTTGAATTGTGGCTTGATAGGCAACCTATGCTCCACCAATTCCCTGTCCAATCCAGGCAGTTCCTTGTAACTCCATGCAAAGCAATCTTTGTTTGCTTTTAATAGTGCTACCAACTCAGCTTTCACCTTTGGTTCAAGCTGTTTGTTAATGAACACTGGATTGGGGTTTTGTTCATCCCCCAATTCTACTTCCTCCAGAAGGTCTTGAGCTTCGACCTGCCCTGGAGAAACACTCTTGATTTCCTCCTCTTGAGGCTTACCATCGTGCATAACATCTTCCCATATATTATCTTCTTGAATCTTCTGCTCGATCCCCAAAGCAACGTATCTCACCAAAGCCAAAGAGTTGGCCTCTTCTTCTGCCTCTTCCTTGGACTTACATCCAAGCAGCATCATCTTTTGGGGTGTCTGATTCATAATCAACAGTTTGTTTCAGCTTTGATTTCAGCTCTGCCAATTCTCCCAGTTCCATCTCGTTGGTTGGGTAAGTGGCTGCTTGTAGTAATTCACTCAAAGGAACTACATCTGACTTGTACATTTCAGCTTCAGCAAAATTTGCTGTGGCACTAAATGGATGTGGATCAGCTTTGACTCCTTCAACACCCACTTCTTTGCCTTTGTCATACTTGACAATCATTAATTCCTGATGCATGGAGGAAGGGATACATCCATTAACATGAATCCAATCTCTTCCTAATAAAGCATTGTATTTAGCATATGTGTCAACTACAAAGAAGGCAGTATCAGTCTCTATTCCTCCTACTGCCAATCTAATGGAGATGATCCCCCTGGCATGTTGACTTTCCCCAGTAAATCCTGCAATGGATGTGCTAGTTGGAATCAATTTTGCCTTTCCTTTCCCTAGCTTTTTCAAGGTTTGGAAAGGCAAAATATTCACTGCAGCTCCATTGTCCACTAGGATTCTGTTAAGTGGGACTCCATCGAAATATGCAGTAATATATAATGGACGCAGATGTTGTCTCATTGCATTAGTAGGTAATTTAAATGGATATGAAATTTCCACATAATTTAGATCTATTACCAAGGGATATTCGACGTCAGACATGGACTCCGGGACAAAACAAGCACTTTCTTTTGAGCTTACCTCCAAACTCTCTTGACTCTGCTCAATTTCACATACCAAGTTCCCGTCCATCTCTATCTGAGCCACCTCTTCCAAGTCGCAGTTGTTGCATATGATGTTCAATTCTTCATCACTGAGCGTTTCTTCGAAGTCGACTGGCTTGTCCAAGTTCGACCAGGCATCACCTTGGCCCTTCGGTGTCTGGCCATTCTTGAAGAAATCCATAGAGCATGGATACACCATATTCACCTGCACTTCTGGCTGCTTGCCAAATTGGATTGTTGCCCTTTCTTTGGCTGGCTCCAGTGTCTCGGTTTCCTTAACTTCCTTGCTCTCCACCTCTTGCGCTGATAGTTCCATAGGTGAAGAACTTCCTTCGATCCCTTCTTGTTCTACCAACATGGCTTCGAGTAACCCAGACTGGTAACTAGCCAATGAATTGGGAGAAGGTGGATCAAGATCTTCTTCGAGCATGGCCGAGGCTACTTTCTTCAAAGTCTCTCTCTCATGACACTGGGCTCGAAATTCTTCTGGGCCCCTCTTAACCCTGTCAAACCGTGGATTAGGCCTTGCTCCCCTGCCTGATTCTTCCCCCGTTGAGGATTCTCCTGATTGGAAAAGCGTGTATTTTCTCTGGAGCTTCCTCTTCTGAGTTCTTGAAAGCAATGGAACCATTTGTGGTATTTGGGACTTGGGATCCCTGATTAACACCCAGTTTCCTGAGTTCGAGGCTGGTGGTTTGAAAGTTCTGTTCTCATTCCTGTTGGAACTTTTGTATCCTTGGAACAGATCTGGCTTGACTTGCTTGAGAAACCAATCAGGAACCCCTTTCACCAAAGTGAATTCCTCTTGTGTGGCTTCTCCTGGTGCCTCAACTGTCTGACCAATGTTGGCCTTCTTCGAAGGTGGCAACTCCCTTCTGTGGATAGCTGGGACAGGGCTAGAGGGCACATCTCCCTTTGGTCCCAACCAAGGCTTACTGTCACTTAGCCTTGCTTGCACTGGAGTCAATCTCTTCATTCCCATCTCCTTAGGGAAAAAACTCACGCCCTTTCTATCCAAGTCTTTAAAAACCAGATAGTTGGCCTTGCAACCTACACACAGGCACTCCAAAAATGAAGCTTCCAACATGGGCAAATGATTATTACCTGGGAATCTCTGTGAAACCAACCCATCACCATTTCGTTTATAGGGCGTTGGCCTCATTCCCATGCCTCGAGGATAACAAGCGTGTGGCCTGCCTCTTCCATATTGAACAGTATTCATGTTCACTGGTGCCTCCTTATCCTGCCAATACTTCTTGACAGTTCGAGCCAGTGAGGAGGGCACATTGGTGTTGACTTCTTCTACCTTTGGAAAAGGCGTTGTATCAATTCCCATAGTCTTTTCTGGAAATTTGATCCTTCCTTTCTTGATTTGTTCTTGAATCCTGTCACGGAAAACATTACACGACTTAGTTGAATGGGACCAAGAATCATGCCATTTGCAATAAGTCTTCCCATTCTTTTCCTCTGCTGTGGGAAGTTTCACATTCGAAGGCAGCTTGATAATTTTCTTTCTTAACAAGAAATCAAAAATCTCATCTGCTTTTGATATATCAAAAGAATATACTTTAGTAATCTCCTTTTGTTTGAACTTCTGTCCTAGAGATACATTCTTTTGAATCAAGGGCTCACAAACACAAGGATCATGCTCTATAATTTCTGCAGCATCGATCTCATAATTAGGATCCCTATAATACGTAGGGTAAGAGGAATTATGTCTGTCCATGTCCTCTTCTAGCAGTAATTCATATCTAGCCACTTTATAGGTTAGGTCTGCAAAGTCTCTAAACTCTGTAGAATCAAACCTCTTTCGAAGCTCTCTCTCTAAACCATCTTGCGCTAATCTTACGAATTCTGCCTCTGGCAGTCGAAGTTTGCATTTGGTCTTTGCTCTTTTGAACCTAGATATGAAATCCGCTACTTTCTCATCTGGTTTCTGCTTCAGCCTCGCTAAGTCCGCCATAGAGACTTCAGGCTCAGCATTAAAGAACTGCGCATGGAATGCCTCTTCCATCTGAAACCAATCAGTTATTGATTCTGGTGGCAAGTTAGTATACCATGCAAAAGCTGGCCCAGACAAAGAATTTGGAAATAGCTTCAACTTCATGAAGCCATTTTGAGCCAAATTCTTGCACTGGGCAGAAAACCTTGCAATGTGCTCTATAGAGGACTGTCTCCCATCCCCATAGAACAAGGTAAAATCTGGGATTTTAAACTCTCGAGGGATTTGGAAAGTCGTGTCTACCCATTCTGGATATGGTTTTCTATAAATTTGGGGTTGTACCCCCCGAGTTCGAGGTCCACAAACCTCTTGTATGAGACCCATGACTTGGTCCCTTAGTACTGGATTGCCTATGAGGAAGTTTTGCTCCTGATTTTCAACAGGAGGCTCTGGTCCTATGAAACCATCTTCATAAACTCCCCTTGTCGTGTCTAAATCCCCTTGTCTCTCTCTAGGGATCCTTCCATACGGTGCAGGTTGCATTTCATCAAATGCTTCATTAGTTCGAACAGACCTATGGGTTCCATAAGCCGTCATGAGAGGATTCTTGGTAGTTGGGACTTTTTGGCGAGGGTGTCGTGGGTTTTCACCCCTTCTCTCGGGCTTACGAACCAATTCTGGTTCTGAATCATCCTCCAACTCCCCAAATGTGAGTTCGAAGAGAGGATTCATACTCTGTCTTTCTCTGGTATTCCTTCGAACCCCTATGTGAACACCACGAGGCTGTCTTGGAATCTCTAAGACAGGTTCTGGAGGTCTCACAGGCTCATACCAAGATTGTGGTATTTCATCTGGATACATCTTTTCCTTACCTGTTCTAGATTTCATTCTACTTCTACCAACATCCTCTCCAAGCCTTCCTTCGAAGGGACTTTGGTGAGTGTTCGAGTTGGCATGATTATTTAGCCCATTATCCTCTGGGCTATTCCTTGCTGCCTCTAAGTCGGGCAACCTATTTCTCATGCTTTTGATCATGGCTCTCTGGGTTTGAGCCATCTCTCGAAAAGCTACCATCATTTCCCTAAACACTTCCTCTCTATCTTGGTCTTTGCCACTGGCTTGTCCCTTTTGGAAGCTTGGAGGTACCTCGTCAGGAGGTACTTCATAGGAGGGCTCTTCATAATGAGGCTCCTCTTCTATTTCTAAAGCCAATTGAGGAAAACCAGGATTCGTTGGCGTTCCTAACTCTGGTGCCTGTTCTGGCACAGCTTGTTCTTCTGGCGCTAAATCACCCATGGGTGTCCCTATTTGCTTTTGAAGCCTTGGCATTTTGACACCTTTGTGTCCCACCGGGCGTGCCAAAAATTGTTTGGGCTGAATTAGCTCAATCAAATGGCAAATGATTGTGTGCG
>BPLS01009865.1:0-10977 GCA_019656275.1 Rhododendron kiyosumense | reverse complement strand
AAAAGGAGATGCAGAGGCTTCTAGATGCAGGTTTTATTAGAACAGCCAGGTATGTCGAATGGCTATCCAATGTGGTTCCAGTCCCTAAAAAGAATGGGACTATCAGGATCTGTGTTGACTTTCGAAACCTAAATACTGCAACTCCTAAAGATGAATATCCAATGCCTAATGTGGATACACTTGTGGATGGTTCAGCTGGACACAAGATATTATCCATATTGGATGGGCATTCGGGATATAATCAAATTTGTATTGCAAAGGAAGATGTGCATAAAACAGCATTTGCCTGCCCTGGTAATATTGGCATCTTTGAATGGGTCAAAATGCCATTTGGACTAAAAAATGCTGGAGCCACGTACCAGAGGGCTATGAATGCCATTTTTCATAATTTGGTTGGAGGTTTTCTTGAATGTTATATAGATGATATCATTGTGAAGTCAAATTCCAATGAGGATCATTTGAAACATTTGGAGAAGGCATTCCAACAAATGAAGCATTATCAGTTGAAATTGAATCCAGAAAAGTGTTCTTTTGGAGTGTCAGCTGGAAAATTTCTAGGGTATTTAGTCCACAACAGAGGAATACAAGTTGACAAGAACAAAGCAAAGGCTATTATTGAAGCCAAACCACCTTCTACAAAGAAGGAGCTGCAAAGGTTTCTTGGTCAATTAAATTTCCTTCGAAGGTTCATATCTAACACTGCAGGGAAAACTAAAATCTTCTCTTCTTTGTTGAAATTGAAGGAAGGGGAAGAATTCAAGTGGTCCAGAGAGCATGATGAGGCCTTCGAAGCCATCAAAGGCTATCTAGCCAACCCTCCTGTTTTGGCACCTCCCATCAAAGGAAAGCCAGTGAAGTTGTACTTAGCTGCAACACACGACTCAATAGGAGTACTGTTGGCTCAAGACAATGAAGATGGCAAGGAAAGAGCAGTTTATTATCTTAGTAGGTTCCTAAACTCCTGTGAATGCAAGTATGCTGCAGTAGAGAAATTGTGTTTAGCTTTGTTTTATGCTTCCAAGAAACTCAGGCATTATATGTTGCCTAGAGTAACTTATGTTATTTCTCAAACTGATGTAATTAAGCACATGCTTTCGAAGCCAGTGCTTAGTGGGAAAATTGGGAAATGGATAGTGTCTTTGATTGAGTTTTGTCTTGAATATGTACCACAAAAGTCAGTAAAAGGCCAGGCATTGGCCAACTTTCTAGCTGATCATCCAAATGAGCTTGAGACACCAAAAGCGTTGGAAGCCACTGTGGTCGAGATCAAGCCATGGAATTTATGGTTCGATGGGTCAAGAACAGCTCAGATGGCTGGAGTAGGCATAGTTATTGAATCTCCCCAAGGGTTGAAAACCAAATATGGTTTTCGACTAAATGAGGGACAATGCTCCAATAATCAGGCAGAATATGAAGCGTTGATCATAGGATTAGAAATTTTACTTAACCTGAAAGTGAGTGTTGCTGAAGTTTTTGGAGATTCTCAGTTAGTGATAAATCAGCTAAATGGACAGTTTAAGTGCACTAGTCCAGCGTTGATAATTTATTATCAACAGGCCAAGAGGTTGATAAATCAGTTCTATATGCTCACTTTAACGTATGTTCCCAGATTCTTTAATGAAGAAGCTGATGAAATAGCTCAAAGGGCATCTGGTTTCAGAGTTATATCAGAGAATGAAAAGGAGTTTTGTCAATTAACTTTGAGGAAATCTCTGCCCATGCTGCAAAACAGAATAACTGGTTTCGAAGTTTTGGAAATTAATGTCCCTACTAGTCAAAGTGTTGATTGGAGGCAAGCATTGATTGAATATTTGACCAAACCAGATAGTGTTGCAGACAAGGCAACCAGATTGAAAGCAATAAACTACATAATGTACAACAATGAGCTATTCAAGAGAGGGATGGATGGCCTTCTGTTGAAATGCTTAAACAAGGTAAGTGCCTTTAAGGTAATGGCTGAAGTGCATGAAGGAATTTGTGGAGCACATCAAGCTGGCATAAAAATGAGATGGTTGATAAGGAGGTATGGTTATTATTGGCCTACCATCCTCAAAGATTGTATAGACTATGCAAAAGGGTGTCAAGCCTGTCAAAAAACAGGTCCACTCAAGCGTTTGCCAGTCACAGATTTGCAATATGTGATAAAACCATGGCCTTTCAGGGGTTGGGCCATGGACATGATTGGGATGATTTATCCTCCTTCGTTGGAGAAGCATAAGTTTATCTTAGTGGCAACTGATTATTTTACAAAGTGGGTGGAAGCACAAGTTTTTCAGGAGGTAAAGCAAACCCATGTTATTGATTTCATAAAATGAATCATATACAGGTTTGGAAGTCCTCAAACGATAACAGTAGATAATGGTTCTATATTTGAGGCAAAGCTGGTAAGGAATTTTGCTAGTAATCATGGAATTTCATTAATATATACCAGCACTTATTATGCTCAGTCAAATGGTCAAGCAGAATCAACCAATAAGATTATTAAGAGGGGGATTCAAAGAATGGTGGATCAGAATCCAGAGGTTTGGCATGAGTTGTTACTTGACACTTTGTGGGCATATAGAAATACAAAGAGGACTAGCACAGGCACGACTCCATTCGCACTAACTTATGGACATGATGCTGTGTTGCCCATGGAGATTACTGTAAAATCACAAAGAGTAGCATGTCAAAATAATTTGGATACAGGGTCTTATCATCAAGCCATGCACATGGAGTTAGAAGACATTGATGAAGCCAGAATAAAGGCTTTAAATCAAATCATGTTGCAAAAGGCAAGAGTGGCAAGGAGTTATAATAAGAGAGTCGCTCTTCGAAGCTTTGATGCAGGGGATCTTGTATGGAAGGTTATTCTTCCTATCAGGGATAGGAGGGTAAAAAGAGATGGATTAGGAAAATGGGCGCCAACATGGGAAGGGCCTTTTCAAATCCATAGAGTGCTGAGAGGAGGAGCCTATCATTTGAGAAATCTGGATGGTTATGTTCATCGAAGGAAAATCAATGGAAGGCATCTCAAAGCTTATATACCATCTATATGGGAATCCTTTCATAGAAGACAGCTTTCGAAGGAAGGTTTCTGAGGTTTTCGATGGGGTTTGGTTATTTTTAAGCTAAAACCAAAGCGAATCCCAAATCCGAGGCATTGGTTGTATAGTGGTGTGATTTCAATTGGTTTTGATACCAGAAGTTCTTTTCTTTGAAGTTCTTATATGATCACACTTCAGCCAGTGTGTCATATTAAGTATTCGAAGCCATGAAAGAGTCAAGTATTGCCAACCAAATTTCCATTATATTTATGAAATAACAAAACAAAAGAAAACCCAAATGGGTTGAAACAGACCCAAACGGATCTGAGCAAAATAAATACAAACAGATCCAAGTGGATCTGAACAGGAAAAAATCCTTCCGGCCTAAAAAGCAAAAATGAAGATCATGGTTGATCCTCACAGTCCCAAGGGAGAATCTTTAAGAAGATCCTCTCTCCGGGGGACTTTTTGCTTCGTGAGCCGAAAGGACGGATGAGAGATCATCCCAGGTCCTAGCCAAGCAGAGACGTGAAGCTGTCTCCACGCACACTAGCTGGCTTCGAAGCTGTTCGACCTCGCTTCGAAGGGCCTGGAGCTCTGTTTGGATCTCTCTCTTGAGTTCCATAAGCATGTTGGCCAGTTTGGTCATCTCAGTCGCCAGTTCGACGGAAAGCATGGGCTGATCAGCGTCCATGATTGGATATGTGGAGCGGGAGAGAGTGAAAGAGAGTGTGCACCGTTTTGTTAACGCATTGGTGTATTTATAATCATACGGGTGCAAAGAACCCACTTCAGTAGTTATGGGCATTGATGAATGGAAATACGTAAGGCTCAGAAGACGAAGGGTCTGAGAACGTTTGGGCGGCATAATTAATGGGTTGCAACTCACAAGGAGACGGCTGGAAAGCCTCGGGAAGTTGATGAGTTGGACTAATTAATTTAGACCATATGCGTTTGGTTTTCGGAGAGCCAGCTTGTTTTGGCGTCGTCAACATTGTTTATTATTTATTCAAGGGCTTCGAAGCAGAAACCCAGTCAGGGTAAATAATATAAAAATGCTGGTGAAGGAATTTTTGCTTCTTTGAGTTTCTTCATGCTTATTACGTCCACGTTAGTATTTAGCATCAGAAGCAGAATGAAGCAGTAGCGAAGGGCTAAACTACCAGTTCATTGGGCAAAGCCAGCGTTGGAAATATAAATAGAGAATAAGCATCTTTTCATTTCATCAACTCAGAAAGTTACAAGGGATTACATCAAGAAACCTATCTAAGGATCCATTACATTTGCATAAAGGATTACATCGAGAAACCTATCTAGGGTCTATTAGTATCTCGAAGCTGGGTCCCTAGGGATCAAAGCTGGGTCTCTAGGGATAATCCAACTGAGATACAAAGATTAGGACCAAGCTTCATTGTGACTTGGTCCAATCTCCCTACCAATTATTGGTAGGGATATAGAGCTCCTAGAATCACAGTTGGAAGCTCATAGCTCCATTGGTAGGTAGGTGGGCTTCGAAGACCATTATTGGTTAGAATCTTTGGTCTTCGAAGCGACCGCTGGATACATCCACATCGTAAGAAATGATGTGGCTATACCCAGAAGCCTTGGGGTGTAAGGGAAATCTCGTAAGAAATGATGTGGCTATGTTTGGAGGCTTTTCTTCAGAAACAGGGGAAGAGGTTTCATGATGGGTTTCTTTGGAGCCCTAACTGGAAAGCTTGTTTGGAAGTTGCTGCAAGAAGAGAAGGCGGAGGAAGAAGATGCTTGGTAAGTTTTCTTTTTCCCAAGACCTTTATTTATACTAGTAAGCTTGGGAATGTTCATTTATGGCTCTTTAAGATATGGTAGGTGAAGCGTTGGCACAGTAGTCTTTCTGAGTAATGGAAAGTGGAAAACAGGGTTTGAATTAATTGTGGATGTACTTGCCCAAGAGAATCGAATATTCAATGAAAGAATAAAGTACAAACTGCGTAAAGTTACAGAAAAGGACTAGTTACATTACAAATGGTAGTTAGTAGTCCTCGAAGAGAATTAAAGTTAGTATCCAAAAGGGACGTATGAGCTGCTCTTCTCCTCTGTTCCTCTCGAAGGGAAGGAATAAGTCGTGGGAGCATCGATTCATCCCTTAGTGCTTCACCCTCAAGCTCTGGGAAGCCCCTTGAAACTTCAGCTCTCTCTTCCCTAACTTTCTCCAGTTCTTCTTGTAACCGCTGCATCTTTTTGTCGAGCTCTGAAAGCTTATCCTTTCGAGCTTGATATAGAGATAAGCGAGAAGCGGTCTCGAGTGCTTTGGCTTCTAACTTGTTGACCTTCTTGAGGGTTGGGCCAATGCTCTCGGACAAGAAATGGTTAAGGGCAATCAATTCACTGAACTGCTTGATATGTTCTTGGAGAGTGGAATTGACTGACATAGGAAGGCCTTGGGAGAGGAGTAAAGCTTGATAGCACACCTCGAAGTGATAGGTTAAACTATGTTCAATTAAAGTGGGAAGACCTAGCTGATTTAGGGTCCTTAGAAGACTCTTTAATGTCAGGACTTCTTCCTTCGAAAGAACATGTTTAAGACTAAAAGAAGGTAAGAGAAGAGGTGTGGAGGGGTTCAAGAGTTGCTGAAGGCTTTCCAAAGGGTTCGAAGAGATGAGAGGAGTGGGAGTGGAAATTTTATTACAAAATTCTTCTAATTGACTTTTAAAGAAGGATATGTCAAAAGCCACTAAGGACAAGTCAATTGGAGAAGAGGAAGATGTGGGATGGTCTTCAAGAGGAAGAGCCATGTTTGTTGCCTGCATAAGGTTTATTAAGTTAAAGTTAAGTTGAATATAAAACAAGAAATGAAAGGTATTACTGATTATCGAGAGTACCTGATCTGAGGAGGAGGTTGAACTGGAGCCTTGGTCCTCAGCATTTCTAAGAGTATGGCTCTTCGAAGCCAAAGTAGGGTTCATCTTTAGAGGTCCCTCCCCTGAAACCGGTAAGGGAGTGAGGGGGAAGTCTCTCTGAAGGATAGGAAGTGGCCCCACAGCCTTCGAAGGAGCCAGACTGGTCAGTACCTGTGCAAAGGTTGGTTCAGTAAGGAATGACAGCAAAGTGTGCATGTCAATATCCTTTGCAGCAGAGTCTTTCTGTACAGAAAGAGCTTGAACAGGGGATGCCTGCAAAGGACAAAGGAAAGTTAGAGTGAAGCTTTTCACAATTCGAAAGGGGAGTATTCAGAAGATACCTTGTGAGGGACATCTTCTGGCGTTTGGATTAAGGGCTCTATCACTTCTTGTGGAAGGTAAGGAGCAGGAGTTAGCTCCAATGCCTCAACAGGAGGTGCAGCTTGAGCCTACAAAGAGGTTAGCGGTGAATCACAAGCATAAGAGACACATGAGAATGTGTGCAGTATAAACTGACTTACCTTTTCTGGGGAGGAAGGTTTCTTAGGAGAAACGGGCCTCTTGGGAGGAGTTGTTTTCCTCACGTAGGAGAGGGTCTCCTTCACTTGTTTTGTTTCACCTGATTCGAACTCAGGAATCAGTATTGCAGCAAAATTCTTTTGTTCCTAAGGGAATACTGGATCATAAATAAGAAAGGAATTTACCCCTTGAGGCCAGTAGCTCTGTGTCACTCTCTGTTTCTTCATCACTGGAAGAAACCTGAAGGCCACGCGTCCTGGTGGCCCTTGTCCTCTTCGAAGCTGAAAGGAAGGGGGCAAGAGGGTGGCTCAGATAAAGAATAGGAGTTTAAAGACTAGTTAGAGGGAAGGAAACCAACCTGGAGGTGCAGCTGAGGGCTCAAGATAGTGCTTGGTGGGAATTACTTCTTTGGGAGGAGAAGTAATTTTTCTTCTCTTCGAAGCACTTTCTGAAGAAGAAGGGGCTCCTGCAGTATTGAATGTAATTAGGTTTGGTTTTGGCAGAAAAGAAGATGTGTTCAGAGACACTTACCTCTTTTTTGTGTTACTCTCGTGGATTGCCTTCTTGGTGGAGAGGGAGGAACGACCATTGCGATTGGGGAGGCTTCGACTGGAGTCAATTGCTGTTCGACTTCACCTCCAGCAATGTCTTCGATTCCTCCAGCTAGGCCAAATGCGTTGTCAGATGAGAAGGAGGACGAGTCATTTTTGCCTCCGTGACCAAACTCAGATTTATTAAACCCAATATGGGCTAGAAACCTTTTGTAGGGTTTAACCCCTGAGAGGAAAGAGCAGTTGGAGTGCCACCAGTTGTCAAATGCAGGGGTGGTGCGCACTTCAGGTTCCCTGAAGTCCTGAGTAATGGTTCTCCTCAGTGCATTTCTAGCTTGGGCAAACCCCGTCAGGAAATGGTCAGCCAAGATAGGTGATCGTTCAGACATACAAATGTTGGCAAAGCCACAGTAAGGGGTAGGTATGCCCTGAACAAAGTCCAGTTGTCTAGCAAATTGTGCAGGGCAGTATACCTCTGCATGTGCTATGGACTTGAGGGTGTTCGACGAGGAAATGAAAATCTCTCTGCTCGTCAGAATGTTGCTCCATGCTTGGAGAGCTCGAGAGGATTTTCCCTGTCTGTCCGTCAGGATGTCGAACAGCCATGCTGGCCCAATAAGAGTAGGATAGGGATTGGGCCATTCCCTGTCTGAGGCAAGACCATCAAAGAGGCAGAGGTAGTACACCAAAGTCTGTGTTGTACTATCCTCTGGGTGAATATAGCTGTCGCCGTGAACATTGGGTGTCTCAGCAAGGCCAGCAAGAGATGTGGGTGCTTTGAAGGGACCCAGCTCAGGGAAGTAGGCGTGAAGCCATAGTTGGATGAACCATTGGGGGCCTCCCTGTGAGTAATTCAAACCCTTCTGATAGAAGTCAAACCCAGCCTTGTAGACGTGACCCAGGAAGTAAGATGCAAAGTCGAACTCTTCTCCTCTGGCCAGTGCCAGTGCCAACGGAACGAACTCATTCATCACTCTTTTTCCAGAGTGGCAGAAAATGTGCTTGCAGAGGGTGTAGAGGATGTAGGCAAAAAACTCTGTCTCGGTCACTTCCCCCACCAGTTTCTTTTCCCTGATGCAGAAATGGGAAAAGGCCCCGTTTGTAGCGGTCAAACGAGTAAAGCCCTCAGGAGGATGATACTCCTGGGTAGGGTCAAATTGAGGGCCATATGGTATGAGCCCCAGCATTTGGGTAACATCCAGAACTGTGGGTGCCATCATGCCACAGTTAAAGCGAAAGAAGTTAAAGGATGGGTCCCAAAAGGCCAAAGCGGCCTGAATCAGAGAAGGATTTTGTGGGACCCCCCTTCGAAGGAGGGTAATAATTCTTCTTAAACCAACCTTCTCTAAGTCGTCCGACTTCGCGGCCAACATGCGGGTGGTCCATATCTTCCAGTCCTTGTCCAATGTGGGCCAACAGGGGAAGGATTTCTTTGGGAAGTTTTGCCAATCGAGGCTCGAACAAGCCCGGATTTCGGCCTCCCCCAATCGAGGATAGTAAATAGAAAGGTTAGCAGGGATTTCCCCTATGAGTTGAGGACCCAAAATGCAAGTACCTTCCTCGTTAGGGTTTGGAATGAAGACCCTGGCGTCGAGGTAGGGCTCTCCGGTCGGTCCTGGTGTTTGTCCTGACACGAACCGCCTTAATGCCAGAGAGGGAGTAGGATACTCTCGGACTACTGGATTGCTGGAAGATGCCATCGATTCAGTTTGGTTTTGGCGTTGTTGGAGAGGAAATGAAGAGAGGGTTTTTGTTCTTGGGAGTTTTCAAGTTTGAAAAGCTTGAATGCGTAGAATGCAAGGGGTGGTTTTGAATTAATTCCGCTTTTATACTTCTGCAGGTGGGCCAGGCCTATAGTGGGCCCGTACCCTGGGGTCCGCTGGGTTTGATTTTTTCTCTTTTTATGGAGTTTTTATTATTAGAATTTCTATTTTAATAGTAAGTCCAAGTCCAGCGTATTAGTAAAAAAGGAGAATTTCATTAAACAAAAAAAACTGCTATTGGATTACAAAATTAATATTTGCGTATTTACACAAAAAGAGTAAA
The DNA here is from genome assembly GCA_019656275.1 of Rhododendron kiyosumense. Lineage (NCBI taxonomy): Eukaryota > Viridiplantae > Streptophyta > Magnoliopsida > Ericales > Ericaceae > Rhododendron > Rhododendron kiyosumense. The sequence continues at coordinate 1,956 of BPLS01009865.1, read as the reverse complement.
ACAAGGGAAATCCTAGTTCCTATGAAAAGAAATACAAATTAGGCCTTCGAAGGGCCTGGATGCTGAGAAGTTGCTTTTGTATTCTCGAAGTAATGAGGAAAGGACCAAGTGACAAGGCTGTGGAACTTGTTCCATGCAAATTGAAGGAATTTCAGCTCCATTTTCCTCATTTCTTCTTTGGAGTCTGACTCCAATTTCTTCTCCAGCAGAGGCCTAAAGCGGAGCACCATTGCTTTGGCCTTCCTTCGAAGCTTAGCCTCTTTTGTAGGACGCTTCACTTGTCGTCTTTTGAAGCGCCTTCGAAGTTTTTTGTCTGCATGGCCAGGCACCACTTCGAAGGACTCAGCGGTGAAGTTCTCAATCTGGTCATGCAACTTCTCAATCCTTTCTTTGGCAATGGCATAATCTTGAAGGATTTGATCGAAGCAATACGCAGCAGTATTGGCTTCGAGCCATGACCTGATCACTGGTAAGAAATCCAGGAAACAGTGGATTTGATAAGAAACCGCGGAAGGGATGGAGCATAGTACCAGTGTTTCACAAGCCCATTTGAAATTGGTAAGTGGGACTTGTTCTTCTAGGATGTGGATATCCAGGAATGAGAAAGCCGCAAGGAGCTGCAGAGCTTTGCTCTTGTCGGTAGGGTAGATGGAATAACCGTATTGCCATTGGAAATGAGGAATGTTGATGGCAAGGTTATTCACCTCAGTGAACCAGTCGGGTTCTTCAGGAAGAGGAACCAACTTATTGGTCTCTTCGAAGTCTGCTGGGAAGTGTGGGGTTTGCACCTCTGTGAGCCAGAGGGTCTTTTGGGCTTGGGCCATGCGTTTGAAGTCGCAATAGGGGGCAGGCCCAAGATAGTTTTCCTCTTGTTTGAGGAAAGGAGAAAACTTGAGAGAAGAATAGATGGATTCGAGCATGCCCATGTGAACGGTGTCGTTACCGCTCAATGGCAGGAAGTGGCTCGCCAAAAGAGTTCGGAAGTGATGGAATCTATTGGGTGTGGGGTCAGGTTGATCAAATTTGACCAGTATGGTGCCAGTATTGGTATTGGTGGAATTTTCTCCCCATGAGCCCCAGTTGGACCCATCACACGAATTCGAAGGGGTTAAAGAAGAATCCCAACCCGTGGGAGATGGGTTGGGGGTATGGAATGTTCGATCAGAGATGATTTTGCCTGCCAACATTCGAGGGGAATTTGGAGGAGACATTTGGGGAGAGTAAGATTGATGATCAAGGTTATCTAGAATGAGATTGATTTCTGGAAGAGAGTCCATAAACGTAAGACTTCTTATCGGAGAAGACTTAAATTCGAAGAGGTTTATGAGGGGTAATGTGATTCGTTAAACCCTATCATTAACTGCCATTTATAGGAAAATTATTGTAGCTATCTTTGGGAAGCTCAATAGACGTGCATGGGAATGAAATCCTGTCATGCTTCGTGCATCCGAATTTGAAGGGATATGGGCAGAGAACGTGTGCCATTAACATTTATTTAGCATAAACAAAATATTAATGCGGGGGGTGTGTTTACATCCTAAAAAGTGCCACCCAATGAAAAAATTCCACGTGGCCCCGAACGGTACGGCGGTTGTATGGAGCCTGTCCCAGTCGAGTACCAATTACAGAGGATTGCGGAAATTAAGGGAGATACCGTTTTTATGTCAAACGGTGTCGTTTTAAAGTGAACCGGTGTCGTTTGAAGAGTAATTAAACGCTGGTTTGGGAGATTATTGGATCTAATCGTTGATTTAGACTTTACGATCATCGAACGGTGCCCTCGCTGTCCTGTTTTATAACTGAAATTAGAATCAATTACAGGGAATCATTGTGGAAGCAGACGTGTTGCATTAATTCACGTTGCTTGAAAGTAGGAATCACGATCCAAGAGGCAGCCATGAACACCACAATCGAAGCGAGCAGGGAGAAGGAATTCTGGAAATATCAAGGTAACCG
>BPLS01009837.1:0-10563 GCA_019656275.1 Rhododendron kiyosumense | reverse complement strand
CAGAAATAATATCAGTACTTCCGTCTCTATGTCTCTGTTTTCTATCAACAACTACCAACGTATTCGTAATTGAATTGGTAATATTTTCTTTGTATATTTTAGTCTTTCACACCATTTTCTGAATTCCACCACCTCTGCCCAAAAGGAAAAGACTATCCACAAGTGGAGAGGATGCAAACCCCTCAACTGACAACAAGCACCAGTATCGACTTGAATAAATTCCGTTCCCTGAGGCATTGTCAGCCTGAGATGCTAGGGGTAAAGCTTTGTCTTTGATTCTAATCGCCTATCTCTCAATCTCTTTCATTCAACGGAAAAATCTCCAACATAAACTAGCTGCCTTCTCTTTTCCTAGGCTACCTGCACATGTTCGATTTGATCCCAAGTCAGCCCTAGAAGTAGTCCATTTGCAGCAGCGGTATGAACCCGGTAGACTCCAAGTTTCAAATTTAAAACCGTAAAGAAGTAGATGCAGTTCAAAATAATCCAGATTAGTGCCTTGAGGAACTGCTTTGAGGAAAATCCATTTAGCGATTCCGTTGTAACTTTTCGAGGCTAGGAGTCAGCAAGAGCAACAACATAAATCAAATAAGTGAAATATACCTCAAGTCAGGCATAGCATGCTCGGCTGATCCATATTCTGAACCCATATTGTGCATAGGAATTGATTCAAGAAGACCAAGGAAACCAGCAAAGCCCTCAGGATTTAAACATTTGCCAGTTTCTTCATTAACAGTCATCCCATAGTGCAAGCACATATTCTGATAGTTATACAAATTTAAAGGCCCACCTACAACAAAGCACAATTAAAAGTGGCTTTACGCACAGCTGATGACCAAAATGTCATACAGAAAGTTCAAGTTATCAATGCCACAAGATTTTCCATCTTTCGGTTGGCAAGATTAATGTATACAAACCTACATATTTATGGGGAGAAATGATGAGAGCACCAATCATGTTCACGCGAATAGCCTGAAAGGACTTATACTAAAACCCATCATAGGAGCAACTTTACTTACTATAATGGTAATCATGTGGCTCAGGTAAAGCCTGTGGTAAGTCATACTTATGATGCTGGTCAGCCTTCTGAACCCAGAATGTATGATCCACATCTTCGTTAAGGTTCTCGGATAGATAAAAATGACCAACTGTGCCATGCTTTTTTCCAACCTAAACAAAGAGGGAAATCCATTGTCATCATCCAACAGCTTCCCCCTATTTATGCCAACCATTGAAAAAGCAAAACAGTTTGCCCATCTAAAGAGGCAATACCCATAAGATTTATCAAACCAAATAACTCAGACCGCTCAATCACTTTTAACGTAGAAAAAATAGATGGAGTATGCTCAACTGCCTGTTCCAACTAAAACTACAGCCAAACCACTTAATTAGAAAAACACTAGTAGTCATCTAAGAAGCAATAACCAGAAGAAATAGTCGAAGTAAACAACTCCAAAGTTCAACCACTTAACTTCTTGTGAATGGTAATGGATTTTGTTATTGGCTTTTGGAAGTTTCTAGGGTGATGATCAGAACCCAAGCTTTGAGCGAGTAGAACAAGCACACTTACCACTTCAGTTGACATCAATTTTAATCACTAACTTGAGCAGTGCAAGATAGCAATATAGGAAAAGAGAAATCCAAACGGTTGCTTTTGAGCCTTACCAATAACCTGTCAAACTTGGCCACAACTGGATGAACATGCTCCAATTCTAGAAGGATAAAAAAAAATTGACAAAGGTTAGGCAAAAACAAAAGTTAAGCGCATGGCCAAAGTACAAAAACAGAAAATTGTCACATTGATGTCTGAACATAGATTTAACATGAGGACATGATAACAGTAAAGGCAGACAGTTCGACCATGAAAAACATTGTGTTGTGTACTTCACATAGGATTCATTTCCTAGAATATGTAACATGGAAAGTATGATTAGCACCTGAATCACAGAAAAGTTCGACCATGGAAATGACAAGTGGAAGATATTCTGAAGCACAGTCAAATATGAAAAATTCTGTGCCCAGTTCAAGCACATGATTGACATGGACGAGAACAGAAAATGCCTTGTTGATTTCAGATTTTGTTCAAGCACGTTAAAAAGAAGAAGTTACGAGTCTTGAGACCGACGGAGGGTAAATAGTTTTAAGTCATAAATGACGCATTGATCTTCACAGCAATTTCAAAACAAAAAAGAAAAAACCTCTATTTTAAGTACTTTTTTCCACCATGATCGGTATCTAATAAAAAATGTCTAAACTCAAAGGTGGTTACCCATTTTTATTAATGCATCCATGCTATATCAGAACTCAATCTTTATGAAGTTTTAACATGCTTAGGATAGGCCATTCTGGTTCTAAATCAATGACCGTGAAAAAATGTAGCCAATTGGAAAGTTTAAGAATACTAAAATTACCTGACTCTTCACCTATGAATTTTTGCACTCCAAAAGCTAACTGGTTGAATTTCCCCACTCCATGTAACTGTTCCTTCATCGACGACTGAGAGAAAACAGTTGATTTAAGTGGAACTACAACAGCTGCCATGTTGTCCATACTACCTTTTTCTGAAGCACTATCCACGATGCAATCAGCTAACGAGTATGAGCATGATGTAGCAAGTTCTGACATCACAGTGCCATGATTATCTACATCCCAAAATAGATCACAAACATCCTGTGGGCTCAGCTTCTCAAAGATACCATCGGATGCAGCCACCAGGTAGCTGTCATTGGGAGTCAGAGATTGCCAATCTGTCACCTCAGGTGACGATATGACGCCATACCTGACAACATCATGAGAGAAACTGAATGAGAATAATCCGCGTGCGGGTACGGAAAACAAGGAATCAGCACAAAATCCAAGTAAGACCCTTCAGTGGTGACGATGCGAAAACAATTGTTAGAGTGCATCTAGAAACTCTTTTATCAAGCAGGAACACTCTTTTATCAATCAAGAAGAAATACCAAACTTGCGTTATTTTCTTCTTACAGTGAGCCCTCACCTTTTAAAGAAGATATCACCAATAGCTCGTGAAACAGCCAACTGACCATTGACTCGCGACACACCAGCCCACTCTTCGACATGACCACCAGCAGATTCGACTCGGTACCTTTCGTCATCTCTATCTGGATGGTGGTCTCTTGTCAGTTCCGTAGCACAAAAATGAGGTAATCCATTGGAAGCTGCCAATTGAAATCCGTTATCGAATTTAATGGGTGAAATAGCACCATCACGACGTCTCTGCCTGTATAACCTTAACAAAGTGGCTGCGATTTGTAATAACTGAAAAATAATCAACTTTCGACCATAATAAATAAAAATAAAGAAAAAACCACGCTGTGCTAACCACAAACATTCAAGCACGCAATGACATGATACTATGAATGTTCAGAACACGATATCTTATACCAATGCTTATACATAATCCATTATGGTATAAACTATAAACATTTGCATTAAAGCACTAAACAAATAACTTTACACCAATGCATCTATGTCATGTTATAAACATTGGCATTACAACACTAAACAATAAGGTTTTAGCCAAAATCTACCAGACCTTTAGCCTCCGATGGAGATTGAAATTCTTCAGAGCACAAAAAAGCCTTCGAGTCTCCAACATTAGCAACTAAGATTTTCCCATCTGCTAGTAGTATAACAGTGGCGGTAGAACCTGAATCAAGATTTTCTCTAGATGCTTCCTTGACGAATCAATTACTTAAATGTTAGAATTAGAGCAAAAGCGGGGGACAAACAATGAAGATAAAAAATAAATAACAGATAATAGAAGTTAGAACTCACCTTAGAAAATGCTACATCAATATCATGAATTGCCCTCAGTAATGATTCCTTCAAAATTTCCAAGTGAAAAGATCCACTAAAGATCGCAGATGATGTTAGCTTAAACCTACGAAGTCGTTCAAAACTTTATTACTTGCATAGACACGTACGTACATACCATAATAGCTCAAAGTTACAACACTTCAGGCCCTTTTAGATAACAAAAGGTTTTAGGTCGCCAAACAGACATTTCATGACCGGACTACCCCAGAAAACTAAATCAGTGTACGTATGAGTGAACTACTAAGTCAACTTTAATAAGAGAAACACTTCAAAGAAATGACATATTTAACATGTATTCCACCTAACCATCTGAGCATCAGAAAGCTAATTGCTGAAATATAGAAAAATGACATCTCAGTTTTGGAACACCAACACCATTACGAGCAAGTTCTAGATGCAGTTCAAATTTAATGTTGTCCCGAACATTTGAATAAGTGAACAACGATTCACTCATCATGATTATGTTAGTTGTTTGAGGAATATTCAACACTAGCAGGTCCAAACATGCTATAAGCCTATTCAATACTCATTCCTCCTATATGCAAGCAACGAACCATTTTCTATATGGGGAACAAGTTAGGCAAAAAAAACTTACTGAGACCAATTGTGCGTGAACTATAACCTCTCACTACGATATAAGTATGCACAAAGTGGGCCCATACACAAAAATTAAGGAGGTTGGGAAAGAGAACTCACCTTTCGTGATCTGATGCATGCCAATTCCCAACATCTTCCCAATTAAGTGCTTGAAAAGTAAGATAAGGTTCTTCGTTATCTGGCAACATCCCCACGGACCTTTTTGATATAAATGAAAACGTGCTGTCAAGAAGAAAATATGTATGCAACACGAAATACTCTAGCAATAGCTTTGAAGCCATCTCACTGGCTTCAGCACCGTTATGACCATCGAAAACAGCCATGATACCAACTATAACCTCTGTAAGTCCTGAAGGACCTGCTCCATCATCAACACAAAATTTATGAGAGTTAGTACTCACCTAGTAGGCCATAAAACGCAAATCATCGTCAGTTTATCAGCTAATATTCATGAGATCAAAACCAGGAAAAGAATATTTCTTCATATTTTGTTTGCAATTGCATCCTTGCTATCATTCTCAGTAACTGGAGTAACCAAAATTGAACTTAATCCAACCTGCAATATGTCCAACACCAGACTAGAAACCGAAAACTTAGATAGTCTAGTTGGAACTCTAAAGACATTTTAATTAATTGTTGCAAGTTATAACTCGCAAGTTATATCCTTCTCATCAATATTAGCCTTGTCATGAACACTATCTCAATAACATATTAGAGTCTAGCCACCATGAGAAGTCCTCATATCACAATAACAAGATCCGCCTCCATATGCCCCGACACTACAGAGTCTTGTATTGTACTTCAAATTTACTTTTAGATCCTTCGATCGCAAGGTTATACTGACACAAACATAAACATAAGCTCGAGCTCATTTCTCCTCTTTTTTCTTAAAAAATATAGGCGACCTGTCTTGGAAATTGAACTAACACCTATACAATCGTAAAAGTTGTTGAAGAATATATATAACAAATATTAGCAACTTGTTCTTCAATTTCAATTCTGGATGATAAATAATATATACAAAATAAAGAGGAAAGAGAACTGGACAAGAAAGATTAAGGGGCAGATGGACGTGTTTGTTATTTGTTTTTGTATCCCTCTTGAACTAGGGGTCTTAAGAATACTTTTTTCATAAAGCAGGGTCTCATTTTACCCCCAGAGCAAAGCCCTGTATAGACTCATCCAATAGACTTGTTGGACTGACCCCAATTGAGTTGATAACACCTAGGAGATTTCGAATCTCAGACATAGGAAGTAACAAGTCACTAAGTTTCAAGCCTGACCGCCATGCCAACCCCCTTGCAGTTGGTTTTCAAGCATACTTTCACTATCCTGAACCCTATGTAGCACCAACACGGCATGACACCGACACTCTGATACACAATTTTAAAAAATTGGAGGACGCGACACATTGTGGATACGTTATAAATAATATTTATGTATCCAACTATATGAACACAAAAGGCTCTAATTCTAAATAGGTAACACCATATATACCTTGCATTGTATTTATTGTCAGAGCATTCACAAAAGTATTCCGACAAAAAAAGTCATTATATATGTGTTTACACTAAATAGTCACAAAAAGAGGAAAGACTTTTCTAGGCTTTAACAAGAGTCTTAACTATTTTGTTTGACATCCCAACGTGTCTTGCGAAAATGTTGAGAAAAAACAGGACACTTCAGATTTGAGTGTCGGACACTTGTTCGGAGAGTGTCAAAGTCCAACAGTGGTACGTGGACTCTGACAAAGTGTCCGCATAGCCTGAACCTCTTTTCTCCCTCTTTACTTGAATTTTGTGTACCACTGTCACGCATTAGGCTCGTCTGTTGACAGAAACCCAATCACACATAATGCTTTGGCCATCCTATCAGCTGAAAACTGGAGTAATCGCCTAGTCGATGAATGGAGCTAATTTTACCAAACAACGTATAGCAGTGTGTCTCATGAACTAAATCACATAATGCAGGTGCAAGAGCGCGAGCTCGGGCGGTAAATATCATTAGAAAACATCTCAGACTCCTAAAATTCGCTCTCAAACTACTAAAATTCGCAAGAGTGAGTATTGAGAGCACTGGCGGAGGGTCATAAGGATGATGTGACTAAGATCGTGAACGATATCATTCTTAGTGATAATTGTGTCTTTTCGGTTCCTTACCTAATATTTCGAACCAAATCAGAAAAAAACTAGGAAAAATATGTTACTACCAGGAAAGGGAATCCGAAGATCAAGGACGCAGAGGGTGCGATCCTCCTGAGACTTCCGCAGCCCCTGATGCGTAGCCGACTGACACCTCGCCGTAGGCGGAGAAGCGGAATAATCCGATAGCTTCCAGCGAGGGCATTTTGGGGACTGAAACACCGCCAGAGCACCGCCTTCTCTATACACCATCAAGCACGTCGACGATTCTCCTTGAATGCGTATTGGTAAGCAAAGAAGGAACCCTAGCAGGACCAGGTGAATTCCGCATCTCTTCTTCTTCATCTGTTGACAGATGCTTACGAGAACTGGCGAGGTTTTTAGAGAGAGAGAGAGCTGTCATGAGGATGAATGAATTGAAAGAGAGCGGAAAATTAACAGCATAGCGCGAAAAAGGAAAGAGAAAAGCCGTCCGTAATTTTTTTTTTTTCTAATGTTTCCTTATTTTTGCTCATGTTTCCTTATTGGAATGTCCCAAATTTTTAATTTTTCATGATTATAGAAATGGGCCAAGTTTCAATTAAATACCCCTTTTAAATTTACCACGTAATTAAAGTTAAAAGGTATTTTTTGAAAATCCATTAAACATTTTTCAACCCAAAGAGTCAGTAAAATGGGAGAATTCCTATAATAAATAAATAAATTGGGATGGAGTGAGTATTTCCGGACGAGATGGAAACCATTGGGTTTCAGGTTTCTCCTCCGATTGTGAGCCCCATCGTGTATTCATTGAGATAATCTGAATTGTTCATCTTATAAATCCTGCAAACTAATGTATTCATACAAAAAAATTAGTTTGATTGGACTTTGATAAATATATCAAAAATTAAATTTTTGTATATAAACACAAACGGCTTGGATTCTGTCAATAATTTTTAAGTTAAAATGTCCACGATGCGGGCGTAGTAGTTCCTGTGCAAGTATATTTGAAATGTCAATGCTTGAATTCTGTCAATAGTTTTTAAGTTAAAATATTTATGACCGTTTATTTTATCTAACCAAAGTTCAATTTTTGATATATCTATCGATATCTAACAATACTGATATGTTGCGTGAATATACTATTCAGCGGACCCTAAATAATTACCCCAATAAACGCGACAGTACCCACTACCCAGAGATGGCCTCATCCAGTCATCCAAACATAACTCTTTTGATCCTATCCAAACGTAACTTTTTTGATCCTAGCCAAACATAACTTATTCTCAAAAGGAGAGGAAAAGCCTTTGTCCGGGTGGCTGGTCAAGTCGCGGTCTCGGTATTGCGCTGTGTCCGGATGTCAAAAGAATCTAGGTAGTGTTTGGTTGGGAGTTTAATTTAGTTTAGTTTTGATAATGGATGGAGGGAGAAATAGAGTAATAATTGAAAATAGGGGATAATGATTGGAAAGAGATAGAGAGAGATGAGAAAGTAATAATTGAAAAAATAGGGTAATGATTGGAGAAAGAAGTAGGGTAACGATTGGTTTTTCTAATTTTGTTGTTTTTTAGAGAAAAATTAATTGGGTGGTATTTTAGAGTATCCACAATGCTATAATCAAAAGTAAAAAAATTTTAAAGTTAACAATGTTTATGCAAAATAGGCTCACAATGCTATAATCAAACTTAACAACCTCCTTAGAAATAATCAAATTTTAGGCTTTGGATAACCAAAATTAGCAACCTTTTGACAATAACCAAATTTAATAGACTCTATATATTCTCAATCAAATACACCAATTATTATACAAAATTATTATCTCTTCCCTTTTCCTCTCTCTCTCTCTTTCTTTTCGAACAATATTTTGAGAAAAAAAAAATTTTACTAAAAAATTAATTTTTTTAGAAAATAGTTTTTTCCAAAAAAAATTTTAAAAACTATTTTCTATTTCTAGTAAATAGTTTTTATTAGTTTCAAAACTATTTTTAGAAAAATTATTTTCTATTGTTCACGGTTTTTAGTTTTTTGTAGTTTGAAAATATGATGTGACAAGTTTTGGTTATCCAATTTTGATTATACCATTGTAGACATTTATATTGCTAGTCTTAGCAATCTCTTAAATGAATAATCAAAAGCTGATGTGGCATCTTTTGATTATCAATTTTTGATTATAGTATTGTAGATACCCTTAGTGCTTTTATTCAGGAATACATTTGAAGGGGGGAAAAAATTCAATTTGCATGTGGTAGGTTTAAGTTGATTAATACTCCGTGTTTTATTTTTTATTTTTTTTGCCTTCTAAACTATGGATATGTTCCATTTTGATGAGCATTAGAAAGTTAGGAATTGTGGTTTCTGGGTTTGGAATTTTAAAATATTGCTATTAAGGATCTCCACTGATTTGAGGTTGAACTTTTTTTTTTTTTTTCCACTTTAACTTTGGCCCCTCTAAAATTTAGGTTCCGTTCCAGAAACCTTCTTAAAAAATAAGTACTTATTTTGCCACTTCTCAAAGAAAAATAAGAAGGTTTGTTCCACAAAATTCAAATAAGTAGCTTATTTCACATTTTCAAACTCAAAAATAACGTAAATGAGAAATAATTTTTCAATTTTTTTTGCACCGTATTAAAGATCTTAATGAGATCTATCAAATAAGATCCATATTGATAGAAAAATTATTTGCGTAAGCACATGATTTTTGAGCTTAAAATTATCTTCTCAAAAAATAAGTAATTGTTCCATCTTTTCAGGAACAAGCCTTCTTATTACACAAAAAATAACTTCTTATTTTGTTTCTGGAACGGAGACTTATCCTATAGCATGTTGAATATCGCAGGCTGTTGGTCAAGTCGCGGTTGGGGTTACACTCCATTTCGATGTGGGAAAACATGGTTTTTTTAATTATTTTATCCTGGAATTTTTTAAATTGGGTGGTATTTTACTGTTTTTTTTCGTCAAGAATACATAGATTCAAAACTATCTCCATGTATATATCATATTCACATCACGTCTGCCAAACAAAAATTTGGAAGATTTAGTGATACGTCTACTATAGACATTTCATAAGCTCACAAGTCCATCTAATATTTTTGTAAAATCATAAGTCCACACAACCTAAACTCTATGGTACACTATGAAAGTGTCTAAACTGCTAAAACCTTATAATATGAAAGTGTACCATAAAACCCTATAAAAGTGCTTAAACCATAGGGTAACATACGGTAGGGTAATCTACCTTATCCTATAATAAAAAAATGCACCATAAAATCTTATAAACATGCCTAAACCCTAGGTACCCTACCTTACTCTAAGGTATCCTAAAATGGACTTGAGATCTTACAAAATTAATAGATGGACTAAAAGTAGATTTATGAAGTTCACATAATGAACCCAAAGACTAATTTTCTACAAAAATTACCTTCTCCACAAAAGACTTGGGTCTAGTACTCTAGATATTACTTTTATTTTGGCCAATGTTAAATCTGCCTGCTATATTAGAGGTTATGGCCATCCAAATTTAGCAAATTCCCATTTTTGGTTGGTTAAGAGGAGAACTGGAGAAGGTTAAATATAGGAGGCCCCCTCTTGGTTATGTGACTCGACATATTTATTACTCCAGAACAATGTAGAAGCTTCATCCAACACCAATACAAATAAAGTTAAAATTTTATTCAACAGTACCAACACGTATGATAAGTACACTATTTGAATATAAAATATATTGATAGTGCATCTTCTTTCACTCCTTTGCACAATTAGACTATCCAAGTTAGATATTGTCTAACCCTAGGCGCATATCAGTACACTTATCATTTTAATATAGTATGCCTCGATCTACTTTAAAGAAAATGTAGCGTGTTATCTCTATCCATAAAAATAAAAAATAAAATATGGCAAGTACGACCTAGAAAAAAATGGACACGTATGGAAAGTGATGCAAGAACATCATATGATCGCACAACTCTTTAAACAACAGAGTAAATATTACGCGAACAGTATCTTTACA